>PGTU02006616.1:0-11576 GCA_002896215.2 Cicer echinospermum
GGGGTGGGAAGGTCAATGAAAGTCAAAAAAATTGAACCGTCGTTTCATGGGTCCTTTCCAAATTCTAAAAAGAGTCGGGTCTGTTGCTTATCAATTGGCTCTTCCGCCACAATTATCTAATCTTCACGACGTATTTCATGTTTCTCAATTGCGAACATATGTGTCCGATAATTCACACTTGATAGCTCCTGAGTCAGTTCAATTGAAAGAATAAATTTAATCTTAAAATCCTAGACCTATTCGAATTATGATAAAAGTACAAAGACTCTAAGGAATAAGGTGATCCATTAGTAAAGGTTGTATGGGAAGGGTTAAACCTAGAAGACTACATGGAACTAAGGGAGGAATCATACGTAAATATCAACCTGTCGCTACAGTACTTAAGTTTCCTTTATGTTGCATCAAATGCAGTATTTATTAACTTTATCCGGTTGACAGAAAAATTTCGAGGACGAAATTTCTTTAAGAGGGGAGAAATGTACGTCTAACAAGGTTTAAATTAATTACATAATTATCAGGGATTAGGCAATTCAATCCAAATTAAATAATTAAGAGATAGATCTTAAGCTTTTTCTATATTTATTATCTTCTACTTAACAAATGATGAATAGTCAAGTTTTCATGTTATTGTTAGATGAGACAAATATCAATTTAAGTTAGAATGACTGGTGGTTGCTTTTGAATATAACAACCAATTCCAATTAAGTGGTAGAAATATAGGCTAATTGTTGACACCGCCTGGATTATAACAATCAATCCATTAAGTGAGAATTAATACCGCTTGGTTAAGTTGTTTGGTAACGTATTAGTTGTGAAACTTAGGATATAATATAAGTTATTAACTATAAGTAGCCATAAGAAAATAAAATACTACACATTAACTTCTCAAAGTGAATTATAGTCGATGAGAGAAGCTAAAGTATTTTTGCGGATGCGATAAGGTTTAATAGTGAGTGACAAAAGAAGGAATTTTTTTATCGGATAACGCTTCAAGAGGTGAGTTAATCACACCTTTAAATTCATGTACATCTATTTTGGAAATTTAGCATGGAATAAGAGTTAGGATATTTTGATTGGTTTATTTTCTTATAAAAATATATCTTTGTTCGAGAACCTAACTCTATTAAAATTGAGATTTTATGAATTGTGATAACAGATATACAATTGATTTATTTATTTATTGTTGTTAAATTACCATTTTGATGACTGTTTTGAATATATATCTTTAAAAGATTACTTTATTATCTTTCTTGAATATTGTTGTTATTATATAGATTCAAATGGAATATTATATTATAAATATGGAATTTACGAATATGAATTGTTTAAAGATGAAATTATTTAGATTGCATGTGTTTGAGAGATATATCACTTTAAAAAGATTGTGTTATTATACTTTCTTGAACGATGTTGTTATTAATATAATTCAATGAAAATATATTATAAATATGGATTTAACGAATATAATTGTTAAAATATGAATATTTGGATTGTATGTGTTTGATAGATATATATCCTTTAAACAAGAACTGCATCATTATATTTTTCTTGAATGATCATTCGTTACATATTATTCAAATGAAATAGTAGATTATAAATATGATTTTTCAAATATGGTTGTTGAAATAGTGAATTTATTTGGATTGCATGTGTTTGAGATATATATATACTCTTTAAAAAGTTGTTTTATTATATTTTCTTGAATGATCATTGTTATTATTATTCAAATGAAATTTATGTCATAAACATGATTTTGCGAATATGATGGTTAAGATTATGAATGATTTTGATTGTGTGTGCTGGAGATGGGTCTTGCATCCCCACCTATTGATGAGTTTTAAACTTCACAAAGAGATGAGGTTTTAAACTCCACCTGGATGTATTAAACTTCACAAAGAGATGAGGTTTAAACTCCACTGGAGATAGATGAGTATTAAACTTCACAAGAGATGAGGTTTAAACTCCACCCATAGATGAGTATTTAACTTCACAAAGAGATGAGGTTTAAACTCCACCTGGATGAGTATTAAACTTCACAAAGAGGATGAGGTTTAACTCCACCCATAGATGAGTATTAAACTTCACCAAAGAGATGAGGTTTAAACTCCATCGGGATGAGTTTTAAACTTCACAAAGAGATGAGGTTTAAACTCCACCCATAGATGAGTATTAAACTTCCAAAGAGATGAGGTTTAAACTCACCGGGATGAGTAATAAACTTCACAAGAGATGAGGTTTAAACTCCCCATGGATGGGTCTTGGACCCCACATATTGATGGATTTCTCTAAACTTCACAAAGAGATGAGGTTTAAACTCCACATGGATGAGTATTAAAACTTCACAAAGAGATGAAGTTTAAACTCCACACGATGGATCTTGTACCAACACTGGATGAGCTGGTGCTCCACATGATTAGATAATACTCACTTTGCATAAGTAGTATATCTCCTCATTGAATTGGATTGATTATTTTCTGCATAATAAATGTGTGTATTAAGAATATCTGATTATGATAGATGTGGATTATCGTTAATTTATTTTGATGAGTTTTTATTAATTATTGAAGTAGTTGGTTATTATAGAGAAATCTTAGTATATCACGAATAGTTCTAAAGAATATTTTTGGATGAAGGCGGGTGCCATGATCGACTTTTTTCCGGTTACCGCTCCGGCTGAGAACAATACTTGTTTAAAATTGTGTGTATTATTCACTGGGATTTAGTATCTCATTAAAGTGTTGTTTTCAGATACTGAGACGTTTGGGGATGTCAAGAGTCGAGAAGTCCTACCTCCCTTGAGAAGAGTGACTTCCTTGTAATTAGGTTGGTAGATCAAGAATAAGTAGACATAGTGTCTACATCGTACTTTATTTCGGGATTAGATATTAATTGCCCAGTTTTGGATATTTTAAATATTAAAGAATTTTCAGTTGTAAGGATTTACTTTGGATTTCATAACATTACTTCTTTCGAACAATTCATTATTTATTACAGTTACTTATTCTCTTATATAATTTTGAAATTTTTCATTATTAACCTCAGTTTTATACCCACGTAACTAGGCGTTACATTTTTGGTATCAGAGCTAGTTCGAACCTAGATCGGACTGTCGTGTGGGTTTACTTACTTTATTTTCAACTTTTATAAAAAAAAAAAATCAAAACTTGGGGCTTTATAGGATGGTCGTTATAGTCATACATTTTGTATGCTAATATATTTGGGCCTGGTCAATCCAATCTTGAGTAGTGGTGAACATATTTATGACGGGTAACAAGCGAGGTTCGAATGACACACTTGCTAAGGCTCTCTGCTTGATAGTGGCAACATAGAGATCGATGAAGACTCTCCCTCAATTGAGAGGACCCAATGTCTAATCGGTAACAGGTTGTAGACCCTCAATATCTTAGGCTTTATTGATTTCGAAAGAACAATCCACCACCTTTTCGAGTAGTTATGATCCATCGAAGCACAAGCGTGATTGTGAAGTTAGAGAAGATCTTTTAGCATCATGCATGTGTGACACTCACAAAGTGACCTCGTTGTTTATGTCAGAGTATGATGTTGAGCAATTGTGGATTTGTATTAAAGGAGTTCTGCTGACAAAAATGAGTTTCTTTTACTAAGGATAGGTTAAGGAGTATTTATATAGAAGTCTATTGCTCCACAATGTACGTATTCAAAAGAAATAAAGTTTAATTCAGTTATTCGTCATGGAGATATTTCAGTTGTAGAGTATGTCGCCAAATTGAGCTACATCAAGGTGCTCTTGTTATCTTTAGGAACAATCCCCAAGACGATGGAACGCTATCAAATTTGAGTAACGACTTAAGTCTGAGCTGCTGCAAAGCTTTTATTGGAATTAAAGGATCTATGACTACACACCATGGCACAACAAGTCATGGGTGGTGAGAAAAAGATTGCAAGCACCAAATGCTGAGAACCGAAGAAGAAGTTATCTCTGGTGGAAGAAAATTCTACAATAAAGGCTATAAATTTCATAAGAATCTACACCCTTAACCCAAAATTTCAAAGGTAAGTAAAGACATGCTCCAACTAGTAAGACTCTGAGGGTGTTTGTAGACTATAGGAAATTGAATCAAGTTACCATCAAGAATAAAATCCCTTGCATAGGATAGAATGACCTCTTAGATCAATTGAGTGGAGCTTCAGTATTTTCTAAGATAGACTTGAGGTCTGGGCACCATCAATTAGGGTCGAAAGTGAAGATATTCCCATGACAACTTTTATGACAAGATACAAACACTATGAGTGTGTAGTCATGCATTTTGGAGTTACCAATGCCTTTGCTATTTTATAGATTATATGAATCAAATTTTTTAAACCATTCTTAGATAGGTTTGTGGTGGTGTTCATCGATGATATTCTAATCCACTCTAGAGCTTGGTGAGCATGAGGAGACACATGAAGAATTATTGAAAGTTTTGAGAGATAATAAATTGTATGCAAAACCTGAGAAATGTGAGTTTTGGCTTTGGTGAGGTGAAGTTTTTTAGGACATACCATCTCTAGTAAAGAGTAAACTGTTGACTCTAGTGAGGTAAGATGGCAATATAAGTTGGTCCCACCTAAATCAGTGATTGAAATAAGGAGTTCTTAAGACTGGCGGCGTTATTATAGGATTTATAAAGGTTTTCCAGTCGTAGCGCTTACCTCTCACAAAGTTGACTAGAAAAGGTGAAAACTTTTGGTATGGGACCAAGAATGCGAGGATTAATTTCCAAGTGCTTAAGGAAGATTAATTGTCAAGCACTGTTTTAGTTTATACCAGATCCATCATGAATTTTGTTGTTTATTGTTGACGCTCTAAAAATGTTTAGTGATGTCGTTTAATGCAAGGAGGAAAAGTGGTGCATATGCATCTAGACAACTTAGGTCACACGAGAGCGAATTATCCAAACCGTTTTCTTGACATTAGCGGTTGTAGTCTTTGTTCTTCAGATTTGGAGGCATTCGTTGTATGGAGCGTCATTTGAGGTTTAGTGATAATAAAAGCCTTAAGTATTTGTTTGATCAAAGGAAGTAAATATGAGCACAAAGAAGGTGCACGGAGTTCCTTAAGGACTACGATTTTGAGTGTTGAAATATCACCTTGGGAAAGTTAATGTTATAGTGGACTAACATCTCTAAATAGAAAATCCTTACGTGTAGCTATGTATGATGGTACAGAGACAAGCCTAATAAAGGAGGTTGGAGATATGAATTTGGATGTGTCCCATAATGCTTTAAGCTTGGAATCTGAATAGGCTAGAATCAGTAAAATAACTTGAGAGAGGATAATACAAAATGAACACCTATTAGCTAAAGTATTGCAGTCTCCTTGTGACAGGGAGAAAATATACCTTATTTGGTGATGATTTAGTGTCTGTTTAAGGATAAGATCATTGTTCCCTAAGGAGGGAGTCGTTAAGGATAGATTTTGGAGCGAACTGCATACATTAAGTTCACGACGCACCAGGATAACTACAATGCATCGAGGGATGTGAGAAAAATGTATGGGTTTTGTGTTGTTTCGTGTTATGTCAGAAGGTTAACATTGAGCACCATAAAGCATTCAGGATTGTTACAACCATTTAAAAATTCTGAGTGAAGATGGATATTATTTATGGATTTTGATGCTATTTGGGGTGATAAGTGATCAAATACCAAATCAAGCTCATTTCACCAATTGAAAACACCTATGTTCGCAGACATTGTCGCCAAGCAGCTGAGTAACCTAACCTAGATCCCTTGTTAACCCTGAGACTCACGAAGAGGAGACACCTGCTCGAGGTAATCAGCGGTCTCAGGCCCCTTCCTTAGATATAGTGAGCCCCAGCCTAGCTTAGGAGATTGGTTCTTAGGATCCATGCTGTTTTTGCAATGTCTTGCTGTATTCCAGTGATTTTTAATAATGAATACTGACAGTTTATTCCTTCTCTATGCATTCATGTGATATGCTTTGATTGTGTTAACACGTTTTTTTTTTCATTACACAAGTTAAATGATTTCATAACCCAATGCCTATGATTATGTAACATAGGGGAGGATATTATTTTTTTTCTGCCTTTTGTCTTAATGAAAAAGGGGGAGAACAATTATAACTTGATGAACTGGATGCTTATGCTTATATTGTTTTGATTTTTTTGCTGATATTGACAAATATATACTCTAAACACTTGTTAATTAATGTATGATGTATTGTTAATTAATGTATGATGTATTGTTAATTAATGTATGTTGTATTAATCTGATCTGATATGTTCTGATATGTTCTGATACATGTTTCACATGCTCTGATCTGATCATAAATAATTTTATGTGTAATCTGAAACTGCTCAAGTTACAATTTGGTTGAATTGTATTATGCAAAAAGGGGGAGATGTTGGATTTTGATTCTTTGATTCCTAATTTTGACATAATTAATAATTCAACAATGTCATACAATGCATGATAAATCTAATATTTGAATTGAGAAGATCAATGGAACCATAATCAAACCTACACACTTGGATCAAATTGCTTTGGACACAAGAAATCAACAAAAGTTGAATTCTGAAATGCTAAATCGATTGGGAAAATCGATTTCATAACAAGGGTGTAAGGAAATCTTAAGTGTTTGTGATGTGCAATCGATTAGGAAATCGATTAGATTAATAAATATGAAAAATGCACAAGTCAGTAGCCTCTCTGATTATATCGAGTAAAAAAGTTATATTGGTAAAATACAGATTCGAAATTTCACAAATCATAAACCTGATGGTAACACATCGATTGGTAAATCGATTGCAATGAGTCACAGTGGCACTCCAGTCCTGAGGGAATCGCCATTGGCAGAATCGATTGACTCAAAGTATCATTTGAAAAATGACACACTCGACCATAGCTGACAAATACAATCGATTGAGCAATCAATTGTTAACACTTTCAATTTTGACTAAGTTTGGTTGCAATGATTGGGAAATCAATTGAACTAAACACCAGGTAAAAAACTTTTCAGGAACCATGCTCACCAAAGCGATTGACAGTCGATTGATATCAAAATAAGCTGAGTCACTGTTTTGAAAGTAAAATCGAATTGGCAAATCGATTGATATTAAAGACTGAGTCACTGTTTTTTGAACCACATTCGATTTACCAAATCGATTTGCATCAAAAACTGAGTCACTGTTTTTGAAAACAATCGATTGGCAATTCGATTGAAATAAACTTGTTGAAAACACAGTGAAAACTCTGAGATCGTGGCAAATCGATGAATAAACCGTTGTTTTTTACAGTGAATCTGAGTTTGCAAAGCGATAGTTCGATTGAAAATAGTTTAAAACAGTTTCCGCAGAAATCGATTAGGCAATCGATTTATGCACAGTCTGGACATGTTCTTACTGAAGGTGTTGTTTTAAAGAATCGATTGGTAAATCGATTAGCTTGTATAGTTTCAAGATTAAAGAAAACCAAGACTCGCGAAATCGATTGGCAAATCGATTAAGCATATGTTTTAACTTTATAAATCGATTGAGGAATCGATTTAGTAGTTGGTTTTTCAGAAACTACTATAAGATGTCTTTCAATCTTTATTCTTATACTTGACTTTTACATAACATTTCATAACTTTTCATAATTTCCACAACGCTCTTAGCTGCTTCATAACAACAAACTAACAACTTCATAATTGTGATTACAGATCTCAATACAGTTTGTTGACAATCTAAGAGAAATGATAATGTGCTCAAGAACAATCCCATGAATATCCAGATTTGTGAAGAGCAACATTCATAAAGATTGAAGACCCTTTTGTTTTACAAATCTTTTATTCATTTCTGTAATAAATCTCTTGAACGAAATAGAACCGCAAGAAAAGCCAGCTCGAAAATGGTGACTACTTTCTTGGTTGAGAGGGCTCAACAAGAAAGAGTTGTACTTTGATGTCTGTGATAGGCTGCTGAGTGTCTTTCAAGGATCAGAGGGTATTCAATAGGAAAGACATAATTAGAGAATTGATAGGTTTCAGGGAGGAAACTGGAAAATCTTTGTAATTGATTCTTTCTATTGAAGGAGAAGAAAAATCTGAAATCCCGATGGATTTTCAGGACTGGACGTAGGTTGTTGTGGAACAACCGAACCAGGATAAATCTCTGTGTCTTCTTCTCTAACTCTCTCTCTTTAATTTTCTATATTGCTAACTTTGCATGCCACAAAATTAATTTCCGCTGTGCGCTGATACTGATTAATTTGGTAACGAAAACTGATATATTTTCTTTATTCGAGGTCACTGATACCAACAATTGGATATCAGAGCCAACTTCTTGAGAGGTAAAAACTTATAAGAAGATGGCCTCAACTGACGTTCTGGGAGAAGGCGCTTCGTTAGCACGACCACCAGCTTCAACGGTACAGCCTACATGTACTGGAAGCAAAGAATGCTCATATTCTGGAAGCAAGTGGGCATAGATATCCTTGATGCTGTTGAAAACGGTCCGTACATTCCCAAGATGCAGGATTACTGACAACTCAATGATTATCAAGCCTAGAGACCGACTGGTCCGATGATGACAAGAAGAAGGTTGGTTTCAATGCGAGGCGAAGAAATCATCACATCAGCCTATGTGGCAGAAGAGTTCTTTAGAGTGTCCAATTGCAAGTCAGCAAAAGAGAGTGGACTCCTCCAAGAAACTCACGAAGGTACTACTGATGTTAAAAGAGAGCTCGTGTGAATACGCTCATGCACGAATATGAAATTATTTAGCATGAAGATAAGAAGAGTCAATCAGCGATTTGCAAACCAGTTCACACACATGTCAACAATCCTGCATGCACTAGGATAAAGATGTGGATAATGAACAGCAGATTGCAAGATTATGAGATGTTTAACCAGAGACATGGCAGCCAAAGATAACAGCCATAGCTGAGTCTAGGATCTAGTAAGATGACGACAGCAACACTATATGGAAAGTTAAGGGACATGAAATGGAAATTACAATCGAGCTGATGAATCAGAATGGAAAGTAGGAAAAAGAAAAGTTGTCTCTGAAGGTTCAGCAATCAGTCAAAATTGAATCCGATAGCTACTCAATGATCCAGCAGTGACAATGAAGAACCAGAAACGATCTGCTTGTCAATTTAAGAAGTTCTGAAAAAGAAAGATAACAAATTCAGAAAACCATCCAGCTCCAAGACAGCGACAACAAGCAAATTACATGTCTATGAATGTGGAAGACTGGTCACACAAAGTCAGAATGCTACAAATTGCAGAACAAAAATAAAGCTCAAAATCAAAGGAAAAGACCAGTCACCAAACAAAGAAGGCGCTATATGTGAAACGATAATGATGAATCCTCTGCTCTTCGGATGAAGAAGAAGCCAATTATGTTCTCATGGCAAATTTCAGATTTCAGAATCGGAAAAAGAGGTTAGTTCACAAATTAATCCAACTATGATGAACTTCAGAAGCTTTCAAGAATTTGCATATGATTATGTGAACTCCATAAAACACTTGTGTTAAGCACAAAAAAATGCTTGATCAAGTGAAGTTGAGCAATAAAGAATTGAAAAATTTATGTGAACATGGAAAAGATTTACAGAAAAATGCATAAGGCCATTGAACCTGATACAACGGTTGCATCATTAAAATCGATTTGTAAAGTTCTGCTAATGTAAAAGATAAACTGAATGTCATACTTAGCAATCAAAGACATCGTTCATGAAAAATCTGGATTTTAGTATATACACCAAACTATGCATGTTAAAAGAATAAAAATAACTATGGTATGTAGATGGATGTCAAAAGTTTCTGGTTGCTAAGTAATATGATGTATACCTAAGCCAGAACATCATCCTTAAATAGGCAAGTGTCATTTCTCGTTGCAGAAATGGACATTTTGTGTCAAATTTGCAAGTTTAAATAACAATTAGCCAATAAGGATGGAAGCAATTTGGAAAGCAAAGAACAATCTGTCTTGACACTAACCAAACAGGACCCAATTTAGATTGGGGACCTAAAACAAAATTCTGATTTTGTTTTGCAGGTGTGCTTGACATCCACTAAGACTCATGGTATTTGGATAGCGGATGTTCGAAGCACATGACAGCGGGACAAATCCAAATTTCTGTCCTTGACATAAAGGAAGGAGGTTTTGTCAAATATGGACACAACAATAGAGGAAAATTGATGAATTGGTGATATAGGCAATGAGTCACGACATGATTAAGAATGTATTATATGTTGAAGGACTTCAAGCATAACTTTGCCAGCATAAGTCAGCTTAGTGACAAAGGTATTTCAAGTATAGCTTTCATACAATCTGCATTATTGAGCATAAAGATGACAAAAACATAAAGCTGATTGGTGCAGATTAACAAATCTATATGTTGGATTTCAATCTGTACCAAGTGCGTATGTTGCTTGTTATCAAATCAAGATGAAACATGGTTGTGGCACAAACACATTGCTCATATTCATATTAATCACTTGAATAAGCTTGTTAGCAAACAGCTAGTAATAGGACTCCCCAATAGGAAGTTTTCTAAGGATAGGTTGTGTGATTCATGTGAGAAGAGTAAACTGGTTAAGACTCCGTTTCCCTCTATAGATTTGGTTAGAAAAAATAGAGTTTTACAACTAGTTCACATGGACCTTTTCGGACCTGCCCAAGTTAAGAGTTTAGGTGGAAACCTATATGGATATGTGCTGGTTGATGATTATTCTAGATTCACATGGACTTACTTTTTAGCTCATAAAAGTGATACATTTTCTGTTTTCAAAAAGTTTGCTGCTTTAGTACAAAATGAGAATGATTTGAAAATTATTTCAATAAAAAGTGATCATGGAGGTGAATTCCAAAATAATCTTTTTCAAAATTATTGTGAATCAAATGGAATCAACCACATGTATTCAGCCCCTAGGACACCACAGCAGAATGGGGTAGTGGAGAGGAAAAATAGATCCCTAGAAGAGTTAGCTAGGACCATGCTTAAAGACTCCAACCTACCTAAGTACTTTTGGGCAGATGCAATTAGCACAGCCACTCATATTGTGAATAGAGTACTGATTAGACCCCTTCTTAAGAAAACACCCTATGAGCTTTACAAGGGTAGAAAACCAAACCTGTCTTACTTTAGAATTTTTTGGTTGTAAGTGCTTTGTTTTGAACAATGGCAAGGAACACCTAGGAAAGTTTGACCCTAAGGCAGATGAAGGAATCTTTCTAGGATACTCCCAAACTAGTAAAGCCTATAGAATCTACAACAAAAGAACAAAAACCATAGAGGAGTCAGTTCATGTAAAGTTTGATGAATATTTTACAGAAAACTTGAACAAAACTTCTTCTAAGGTTAATGATATTGTGGATGATGTTGTAGAATCTGAACCCCTAGAACAATCTATAGCTGATCCTCCAACTAGTGCAGACCCTATAGAACCTATAGAAACCAGTGAGTTACCTAAGGAATGGAGATTCAATAGAAACCACCCCTTAGACAACATCATAGGTGACATCTCTAGAGGTGTGTCAACTAGAGGAAACCTTAGAGAGTTCTGTAACCTCACAGCCTTTGTGTCTCAGATTGAACCTAAGAACATTAAG
>PGTU02006619.1:0-14814 GCA_002896215.2 Cicer echinospermum
AACACACTCCTAAGGATACATGTGTGACCAGTGGGAGATTGTAAGATTATGAGTCACATATGTAATTAAATTAATAAGTGTGAGGGTCCATTAATATAATTAGCCATAAACTAGGGGTCATATATATATAGTTTATGGCTAAAGAGCATAATAGTTATGAAAATTAATAGTGTAGATACCAAAAGAACAAGTTTCCTAATTTAATGAGGGGTGAGATTGGAAATACTGCAATTTGGGATATAACTAATAATAGTTTATAATATAGGGGTAAAAATAGTCCCCCAAGGGCAAACAAAACAAGACTATTCAGTTTCAAAACCCTAAAGAAGAAAACTCTCTGGTTCTCTCTATCCCCATCAAGAGAGCAAAGGTCTTCAGGGTGTTTGCTGAGGAAGATCACCCAAACCCATTGGCTTCTATCATCAATCATCCCCCAGATTCATCAATGGCAATTCCCACAGGTAAACGCTTCCGCCCCTTGTTATTCATCATGTAATTGACATGGATAGTTTAACATTTATAGCCAATTAGTTACTAAAAGGAACCATATTCCAATGGCATGCAAATTATGAAAAAAGAAGAAATAAAAATTCCTATAATATCTCCGCACGCCTTAATTAACAGCCCTGCATCTTACAACCAATTTCTTAAATTTCAATTCAAGGAAGAAGTGGATGCTTCTGATGAACATTTCAATTCAAAAACATATAAATTAACAAGATTTATTACGTTTTTCAACTCAATGCATGATGAAGCCAACTGATAAATTTACAAACTCCCTTTACACTAACATTCCATATGTTAGGATTTTATTGAGTAGTTAATGATTAAGAGCTTCTTTAACTTGGCCTTTGTTGCTATGGTCAACATGCCTTGACTGAACAAGAATACATTGTGAGGCATTATAAAGCACCCCACAACTGCAACAGCCTTGTATAGTTTGGAGCTAGTTTTGGAACCAAAATGCCAACAAAGGTAAAATCAGACTCCAGAATCATATTTACACATATTAATTAATAAAATAAACTCCTTACTTTTAAGTTCCGTGCCATTTAATCAGTATAATTTGGTGAAATGGACAACATGGCAAACAGTGAATGTTAGTGTAAAACCTTTTACACTCAACAACAACAAGTCTTATCTCACTAAGTAGGGTCGACTATGGATCAAACGACGCTATAACGTTCTATCATATAGCATATATCTTTTCAGCTAATTAATATCTAGGTCTTTTATAATAGTTTTTCTTATTAAAATGATTTTACACTAACATTGCATATTTATTATTCTCATAGTATTTTTCTTTTCATAATTAAATTTACCTTTTATAATAGGCATAATATATTTTTTCACACAGTAGTTGAGAAACTAATCACTCAAACCCTTTTCACTAAACAAACTCAGGCTAACCAGTAATCAAAACTCCAACTTGATATTTTAGTTTTCATAACTAAGAGACTAAATCAATGTTACTTTTGCTCCAGTTAAGCTTATAAAAATGATTATGAGGAGAAGTCATATTCTTTGAGGGAGCATGTCTATCTCTACTTCAGTTTCAACAATCTACAAACTGGAAGCACAAATTTGATTTGCTCAACAATGTCATGTAAAATGGCTTGATGCCTTTCTCTTTATTATTCTTGTATAAATACGATTGACAGCCTATCAAGTAATTACAGCAATAATTACAATTAATGAGAACAATTCAGAATGTAACCGAAATGTAGCCTATTCTAGGGACAAATGATAAAAAGTAATAAGGAGCAATCAATTCCTCATTCACAAACCAAAGCACCATAAAAAGATAACTAGAGAACAGAGAGGTTGGCTTTGTAAACTAATCAAAGAAACTTGTAAACTAAGCAAATGAATCTAAGTTACCTCAATAAGAGTGCAAAATATGGTTTAAGTCTTTTAGCAAGGAGGGGGGGTTGGCATGGAATGTTATCTGCAAGTCAGCACAGTAATAATTTTCAGATAACAAGTCATGGTTTAAGGCTTGCATTCACCATATACAAAAGCAAGACATAACTCTATCATATAAAAAAGACATTCTTTTCAAAATTTGACATCGGTACTGCCTTATTAATTATGTGTTAAATACTGATGATTCTCCAAGGTGTGTGTATGTATGAAGTACTGAAAATTTTAGAGGATTATGTTACTCTCTTTAAATTCAGAAACATAGATCACTTTCATTTCACTTCAAAATATATTGTTTCTGATACAATATATAAAAACAGTAGACAGCATGGTGGTCTGTCACCTAACCATGATTACAAAGTCTTTAAACCACTCCAACAAGTATGGGTTCACCATACTTCATGCAGAGGTAACTTGGACAGAAAAATAAACTAAAGATAAAACAAAAGATCACAAATACTGTTGCTGAACATCTCAAATCTCATGCTTTAACACTCCTCCCTGAGATTTTTGATGGACAGTCAGAACCTTCTAACCTTTAAACTTAACTCTTGAAGAGGTTTGGTCAATATATCAGAAACTTGAGAGTCCGAACACAACGAGCGAGCTGATCTCTGACTTTTTATACTCGCGTATAGCATGAAACTTCACTTGAATATGTTTGGTCTTTCCATGTTGAACTGGATTTTCAGCAATAGGAATTGCTGATTTGCTATCAAAATAAATCAAGGTTGCTTCCAGCTGTCGTATTATCAAACAAGTTAGGATTTTCCTCAACCAAATAGCTTGGTTGTTTTGCAGCTCTGCTACATACTCTGCTTAAAGTAGATTGAGCTTACAATTTCTTGTTCCTTAAGTTCCATGAGAACATGCCAGAGCCTAAGGAAAAAGCATAACCTGTAGTACTCTTCAACATGTCATCAATATTGTCCAGCCCAATCAAACTATCAAGCATTACCTATCAAACTTCCATTTTTCACTCGTTTATACATACCCAAATTGTGTAGTGCCCTTAACATATCTAAGGACTCTTTTGGTTGCAGCAAAATGTGTCTTGGTAGGACTTGATAAAATCTTGAGAGTAGACTGTTGCATACATAAGGTTAAGGGTCTGGATGAAGTAAGATAAGTAGATTCCCAATCAAGCTTCTTATAAAGAGAAGCATCAAATTTTTCAGTTTCATCTTCCTTGACAGCTTCAAATTTGACACAAAAGGAGTGGGGACAAATTTGCAACTTTCCATTCTAAACTTCTTCAAAATCTCTCACGAGATACTTCTTCTTGATTCAGGAAAAATTTCCACCTCAGATTGATACACTTCCAAGCCTAGAAAGTAGTTCATTTCTCCTAAACTAGAATCTCAAATTGGTTTTTTCATGTCCTCCACCAAGTTTTTGTACTTCTTGTAGATTATTGCTTGTTGCTAGCAAGTCATCAACCGTACAAAGAGACAATTAAAGAACCACCATCCAACAACCTTCTTACATAAAGAGTTGCATCATTTTCACTCCTCCTGAAGCTTGATGTAAAGTGGCTATCAATGTTTGCTGTAACCAAGCTCTAGGGGCCTGTTTTAGCCCATACAAAGCTTATGAAGCTTATACCCATTTCTTCTCTTCCGCTTCTCACAAAAAACATCAGGTTGACAACATAAATCTCTTCATCAAGCATTTCCATTCAAGAATGCCTGATTTGACATCTAAATGCCAAATTTTCACATTCATTTGTGCAGCTAATGCTACAAGAATTCGAATAGTGTCCATTCTTGCTACGGTGCAAACGTTTCTGTGTAATCAATTCCGGATTGTTGAACATAGCATTTGAACACAAGTCTGGCCTTGTATTTGGTTGATGATTACCATCAGGGTTCATCTTTATCTAATAGACCCATTTAACTCAAATGACATGCTTGTCTTTAAGCTCGTCAACTAGCTGCCATGTCTTGTTCTTTTCAATGGTGGCCATCTCTCTTTCATAGCTTGGTTCACTCCTCAACTTTACTAGCATCTTCAAAATTAGTAGGTTCAAGGACAACATTGTTACATCTTGATAAATCTCTGAAAGAGGTCGGGTACCTCTTACAGTGAAGTCATCATCAACTTCTTCATCCTGATCTTCCATTGTGTTCTCAAGAGAAGGCAAAATTGAATGCCTACTAACTTCAGAGGTCTCCCAATTCCAATATGCATCTTCATCCACTATAACATCTCTATTAATGGAAATTTTTTCTGAATCAATTCTATAGACTTTATATCCCTTAGATTTTGAGCTATAGCCTATTAAAATTCCTCTTTCAGCCTTTTCATCCAATTTGGTTCTTTTGACTTCTGGTATATGAGTGTAGCACAATGAACCAAACACCCTTAGATGCTTGATAGAAGGTTTGATGCCTCCCCAAGCATCAATAGATGTCATTCCCTCTACAACCCTTGTAGGAAGTCGATTTTGGAGATACACAGTAGTGTTTACTACCTCTGCCCAAAAAGACTTTGGCAATTTCTTCTCAAAAATCATGCATCTAGCCATTTCAAGGACAGATCTATTCTTTCTCTCAGAAACTCCATTTTGTTGGGGTGAGTAGCTGACTGTAAGTTGGCGCTCGACACCAAGATCATCACAAAATTTATTAAATTATGTAGAAACAAACTCCTTCCCATTGTCAGTTCTGAGTTTCTTCAAAAAATAGCCATTTTGGGTTTCAACTAAGGCTTTGAATTTCTTAAAACAGAAAAAACTTCAGATTTCTGTTTAAGAAAATAAACCCAAGTCATTCTTGTAAAATCATCAATAAAAAGAATGAAATACTTGCTACCATGGAGTGAAGTAGTATTAATAGGTCCACAAACATATGAGTGAACCAATTCAAGTTTTTTATTTGCTCTCCATGTAGCTGAACTTGGAAAAGGCAATCTATGTTGCTTACCAAGTTGACAATCTTCACACACTTCTGAGCATATTTGAATACTAGGCAAGTCTTTGACCAACTTTTTCTTTTGAGCAAATTGAATGGATTTCAAATTATAGTGGCCAAACCTCTTATGCCAAAGCTTAGAATCAAGTTCAGCCTTACTCAATTTACATTCATGTTCAGAAACTAAATTCCAGTTAATAGGAAAACTTCTTTTTTTTCATATCTATTTCAAATAATTCATGATTATTAACATCAGTAATCACACAACTTTCTTCTTTTAATAACATGTAGCCGTTTTGCATCATTTGACCCACACTCAATAGGTTTTGATCAAGTTCAGGCACTAAAAGAACATCATAAATGTATTTAATACCTGTTGCAGTATAAAGTTTCACCGTTCCTTTACCCGTGATGGCAACTTTTTCTCCATTTCCGATCTTTACAGATCTTGTAGCAGGTTTGAGCTTCGAAAAAAAATCTGGTTTGCTAGTCATGTGTTGTGTGCATCCACTATCAAGAAACCAAGTGTCTCCATCCTCCAAACTTTTTGTAGTCATGGCCATGAACAAAAGTTCTTCGCTATCATCCGTTTCAGTCACATTTTCCTTTTGAGAAGTGTGACTTTGTTGATTTTGTTGTTGTTGTTTCAGCCTACAAAACCTCTCAATATGTCCATTTTTGTTGCAATATCTACATTGTATTGGTGGTGGTGTTTTCTTTTGTACCAACAATTACTCTCTTTTTGGCTAGTTCTTTTGCAGATTCCACACTTTGGAAACCTTTCTTTCTTCTTTGTATCTTTTCCATAATGTTGCCCAACAAATTTCTTTTCATCTTTGACTTTTATGGCTTTTTCTTTGTGTTTGACTTGTAAGGCTGATTATGTTGCTTCCTCTTGTCGAAGAAGTCTTCTCTGCTCTTGAGCTTGAAGAGCATTTGTAAGCTCTGTTAAGCTTATCTTAGAAAGATCTTTAGACTCTTCTACAATCAAGAGTTTTTCTACAATTCTACTATCAAGAAATTCTTCCCCCAACAATCTAATTTGGGTTACAACTTTCATAAATTTGGTCATGAAATCATTTATGGTTTCAACTTCATTCATCTTCAAGGCTTCAAACTCTCTTTTGAGATTAAGAGCCTGCATTTGCTTGGTTCTTTCATTCCCAAAAAACTATTCTTCCAACTTCTCCCAAACTTGTTTTGTTGTCTCCAAGTGTGAGATTCTCATGAAAACATCATCATTCACAGCAGAGTGAAGGATGATAAGAGCCTTAGTTCTCTTAGCAACTTGCTCACTGTGGTATCTCATTTGAGCAACAGTTGGATTTTCTTGCAAATGTGGTGGTTCAGTAGTTGTTTCCACCACCTCCCAAAGATCATATGCTCTCAACTGAGTCCTCATCTTTACAGACCAGATTTCATAATTCTTTCCAGAAGGTGTTGGTAGTGCAATATTGTTAGAAGCCATCAAGAAAAAAAGGTTGGGTATCAAGAAAACAGGTTTTTTAATATTTTTCTCTAGTGATTTTTTCTTTTAAAATGGGTATTCTATTTCTGTAAAAAAAAAAAAAATTGGTATGCTGGATTTTATGTGGTTTTAAATCGTAGGCCCTTCAAGAACAAAAAGGCTCTAGATACCAATTGTTAGTCTCTTTTAAATTTAGAAACATAGCTCACTTTCATTCACTTCAAAATATTGTTTCTAATACAATATATAAAAACAGTAGGACAACATGGTGGTCTGTCACCTAACCATGATTACAAAGTCTTAAACCACTACAACAAGTATGGGTCCCCATACTTTATGAAGAGGTAACTTGGACAGCAAAATAAAACTAAAGATAAAACAAAAGATCACAAAATATTGTTGGTGAACATCTCAAATCTCATGTTTTAACAGATTAAAAGTTAATAAGGAATTTCAAACTCTTACCTTTTAAGGTAGTATTTGAAATTCTCCAAATTTAATTTTGACAAAACACTTCATTAAATCTCTCCGTTTTAAAAATTGTCCAAATTTATCATTCAAAAATGGAGTTTACATAGAAGGATTTGAACTATGCTCTAAAATTACATTACTTCAAACAAAAATTCATCCAAAGTATTTTTTATATACTTAATTTTAAATAGTTTGTGAAAGAAATTTGTAAAATTATATATTTATCCATGAACAGCCGCGTAACACGCGGGCCTAAATCCAGTTAAAATTAACATGAACAATTATATTCTTAAGTGCGAATTTGAAACAGTACTCATTTACTTGAAAAACATGGCCCAAAAGTATGTGGAGCCTTCTATTGGAGCTGATCTTGGCACCAACCTATTCATGTGTTGCTGTGTGGGAGGAGGAAAACAACAGAGCAGAAATCATACACAATGATCAAGGCAACAGAACCACACCTTCTTTTGTTGCTTTCACTGATTCTCAGAGGCTGATTGGCGATGCTGCTTAAAGTCAAGCTGCTTCAAACCCAGCCAACACTATCCTTGGTAATTAATTTATCTTTTTTTTGTTCTTTCATGATTTGAAATTTAATGTAGTTATTATTAATTTCTATTCTATTATTTCATTACATAACATTTTTTTTTTAAATTGCAGATGCCAAGAGGTTAATTGGAAGGAAATATTAGTGCTTCTGTTATAAAAAATGATCTAGAGTTGTGGCCCTTTAAGGTCATTGCTGGCAGTGATGACAACTCTGATTGTGGTTAATTTTAAGGGTGAGGAAAAGCGCTTTGTTGCAGAGGAAATATCATCTATAATTGTGTTGCAAGAGAGAAAAAATTTCTTCTTTGATCTCGGTGGTGGAACTTTTGATGTGTCTCTCCTTACTATTAATTAAGAATAATGCCTTTAAAGTCAAGACCACTGCCGAAGACACTCTTGGAGGAGAGGACTTGATAATTGAACGGTGAATCATTTCGTGAATTGAGTTGAAGAGGAAAAACAAAATTGACATAGGTACTATTATTTCTAAATCATTCAATCACTTATTATTAACAGGATTTGACAGAACTGTTCTTGGTCTGCATGATAAGATTTTGATCTTTGAATGTTTATATTTGGCATCTTCCGATCTTCATTTGTTAAGGGTCCCACGTTGGATGAGATAAGGTCCGACAAAGTGTTTATAAATGGTGGGTAATCTTCACCTTAAAACCTAGTTGATATATGAATCACCCCCAAAGGCTATATATTGAATGTTTACAATAATAGTTTAATAAAGTTCCAACATCATACATGAAGCTCCAACATCATACATGAAGCTCCAACATCATACATGAAATACATGAAGAAGACTTAAAGATTATCAATAAGAGTCAGAATCACTTTCAGTTACCCATGTTTCTCCGGTTCAAAGCAGATTCAAAGATTCTTTTAAGCTCCCTCAGAAAGTCGACAAACACAAAAGTTTCTAATTTCTGGTTGCAAATCATGTTTTTACCCATCTTCATTGAAGAATGGATCATCATTTTGTCTACTGGATTAAGCATGGAAGTAACACTATCATCCTTCATTACTTTCTCCATGTTATATAGATAATCATCAATAGCATCCATTGCTTGAACTCTCTTCACAAACTTCATGTCTTCAGCCTTGAAATTTCCAGCTTCCTGAATCATTCTCTCAATTTCTGCAGCTGACAGTCTACCATTTTTGTTCGTTATAGTAATAACTTTCATATTACCACTAGTTTCTTCTTCTGCAGAGACGTTTAATAAACCATCAGCATCTAGAGTAAAACATACTTTGATAGGAAGGCCACGAGGTGCACGACGGACTGAGAGACTAAACAAACCAAGCAGGTTGTTCTCACTGGCTTTTAATCTTTCACCCTCATAAACATTAATTGAGACATGGGATTGATTATCTTTAACTGTTACATATTCTCTTGTCTTCTTGACAGGAATGGAGGTGTTTCTAGGAATCACCACACTCATGACATCTCCTAGTGTGGCCTTACCAAGCGACAGCGGTGTAACATCTTGTAGCACCAAATTTGGAACATTCTTAATGCCTTCACAAAGCAAAGCAGCCTGAACAGCAGCACCATAAGCAACAGCCTCATCTGGGTTGATGCTCATGCACAAATCTTTTCCATTGAAAAATTCTTGCAATAGTTCCTTCACTTTTGGAATCCTAGAAGAACCACCAACAAGGACAACATCATCAACACTACTCTTGTCCATCTTAGCATCAGTAAGACACCTTTTGACAATCTCCAAACACTTCTCAAAGAGATCCATGTTGAGTTGAACAAACTTAGCCCGAGTGACTGACAAATGGAAGTCAATTCCCTTGTATATAGCATCTATGTCAATTATAGCCTCAGTATCGAATGACAGTGTCCTTTTAGCCCTCTCACAAGCAGTTCTCAACCTCCTTAAGGCCCTCGGGTTTCCACTAATGTCCACTTTGTACTTCCTCTTAAATTCCTTTACAGAATGGTTCACCATTCGGTTATCAAAGTCTTCTCCTCCAAGGTGTGTATCTCCGGCTGTGGCCTTCACTTCAAAGCTATCATCCTTAAGTGTGAGAAGCGACACATCAAACGTGCCACCACCAAGATCAAATATGAAGACATTTCTTTTTCCAACATTATGTGCTCTCTTTTGAAGACCATATGCAAGAGCAGCAGCAGTAGGTTCATTGATTATCCGCATTACATTGAGGCCAGCAATGGCACCAGCATCTTTTGTAGCTTTTCTTTGAGAATCATTGAAATAAGCAGGCACGGTAACAACTGCATTCTTGACAGGTGACTCCAAAAATTTCTCTGCAATCTCGCGCATCTTTGTGAGAATCATAGATGAGATTTCCTCAGCACAAAGGGACTTTTCGCCACCTTTATACTTCACAATGATCTTTGGCTTGTCATCAGTACCAGCAACAACCTTAAATGGCCATAACTGAATGTCATTCTGAATAACAGAATCACTATATTTCCTTCCAATCAACCTCTTTGCATCTGCAGCAACAAAAAATTTTGTTAGCATAATAGCTGAACAGAATAATACTAATAGTAATCACTACCCATATACAAACTGAATACAAAATTTTGGTGTAACATTTTTCTCTTCCAAATTTACCATTTATTTAAACTTTTTTATAATTTTATTCTCCTTACCAATCAAATAACTTAATTTTTTCAAATGAGAAAATAGAAAATGCATAGTAAATGTAAACTAGTTTTACACTAATGTCCAATAAGATTGAAGGATGTAGTGGTTATTTTTAAAAAAGGGTTACAATATATGATTATATGGCACGATGAAAGGTTGTCATTAGGCGATGTTTTACACCATAAGTGCATAACCATTAAGCTCTTTTCAAATAACCAAAGACAGACACACAAGTGTCCATATAAACCATAGTAAAATAACTAAAAAGTAATATATAAATAGGAAGGTAAAAAGATAAATTAACAAAGATAGGATTGGTGATATATAAATTGTTTTATTCTCATAAAAGCGTAGCTAAAAAAACAACTACATATTATTAATGTTTAGTAAGCAAGAAAAATAAAATTAATATTAATTTATAAACCATGCAGGAAGATAAAAGATAAACTACCAAAGACAGTGTTGGTTGGATTAGAAGCAGCCTGATTCTTAGCAGCTTCACCAATCAACCTTTGATCATTAGTGAAAGCAACAAAAGAAGGAGTGGTTTTGTTGCCTTGATCATTATGGATAATCTCTGCACGATTGTTTTGGCCTTGCCAAACCGCTACACATGAATAGGTTGTTCCAAGGTCTATTCCAATTGCTGGACCCTTGTATTTTTTTGCCATTCTCTCTTTCAAGTGATTGAACACTATTTTGCTTTAGTGAACTTCTGAATTCAGATTAGCATTTTCCTTGTTTAATACTATACCGGGTTGGTTTTTATACATGTGGAGTATAATGTGTCACCATCTATCTATCTATACATAATAATATATCAAACTTTATTTTATGGCAAGTTTGACACATGAGACTACTTAGATTAATATAATCTTTCTATAAGTAGACATATGCTATTATTATTTTATTTTATATCTTTTTTTTTGTTTATTTACTATTATTCAATACATGTTTGTTTTCGTTGAAAGAACACAAGCAATGCATTGCAAAATTGTCATTATTTATCGCCGTTGTTGACAATCCAATCACATCTTACACAAACAATGCATTGAAAATGCATCTGTCAAGAATGAAAGCACCCTTTCTCCAAAAAAAATAGCAAGTCCCGATTGTATTTTGAGTGGTTCCAAATACAAGACTTAATGTGTAAGATGCATTTTCCATTAGACTTATTAAAATAAATGATTATTTCGGCATTTAAGAACTCAACCAACAATTATAAATAAATAAAAAACACAATCTTCCAACTTCATTTACATAAAAAAAGAAAATGACCTATTCTCCCCTTTGTAACGTAAGGTAATGTACTCTTGTTAAAATAATATTGAGATCTACAATAAGAATTAACCAACAAAATAGAAGACAAACAATTACAGAGAAAACAAACGAAAACGAATAACGTTCTTAATATTTCAACAGGTTGCAGTAACCCCACAGGCTTTTGGTGCTCAGCCTTTACTTGTTGACACACTAAGCACTTAGAGACAAAATCTACTACGTCTCTCTTCATCCCTTCCCACCAATACAATTCTCTCAAGTCTTGATACATCTTATTAGAAACTGGGTAAATAATATAAGAAAAATGATGAGCTTCCTCTAAACTTTTCCTCCTTAAGCCACCAATATTTGGAACACACAGTCGAGACTTCAACCTCAGCACACCATCAAAATCAACTAAAAAGTCTGAAATTTTATCATTCTGAATATTATTTACCATATTCACCAAGTATGGGTCTTGACTTTGAGCTTCCTTTACTTGTTGACACACTAAGCACTTAGAGACAAAATCTGCTATGTCTCTCTTCATCCCTTCCCACCAATACAATTCTCTCAAGTCTTGATACGTCCTATTAGAAACTGGGTGAATAGTATAAGAAGAATGATGAGCCTCCTCTAAAACTTTCCTCCTTAAGCCACCAACATTTGGAACACACAGTCAAAACTTCAACCTCAGCACACCATCAAAATCAACTGAAAAGTCTGATATTTTACCATTCTGAATATTATTTACCATATTCACCAAGTATGGATCTTGACATTAAGCTTCCTTGATATCATCAACTATGGTCGGAAGAATTTGTACATAGGCTTAAAATAAACTCGAATGATCAAGTTCAAATTGAATTCCACTTTCAACAATTTCTTGAAATTCTTTAACTATTGGCCTCTTTACTTTTTCTATATGAGCGAGACTACCCATGGATTTCCTACTCAAAGAACCTGCAACAACATTTGCCTTCCCTGGGTGGTATAAGATTGTGCAATCATAATCTTTCAAGAGTTCCATCCATCTTCTTTTTCTTAAATTTAAATTTCGCTGTTGAAAGATATACTTAAGACTTTTATGATCGGTATAAATCTCACAAGTTTCCCCATATAGATAGTGTCTTCAAATCTTAAGAGCGAAAACCACTGCAGCCATTTCTAAATCATGTGTGGGATAGTTCACCTCATGCCTCTTGAGTTGTCTAGATGCATAGAAAATAACCTTACCTTGTTGGATAAGTACACAACCAAAACTAACTCTAGAAGCATCGCAATAAACTGCATAAGTTTCACCATCTATGGGTACTGCCAAAATAAGTGCTGACGTCAAGCACTCCTTTAATTTTTGAAAGCTTTCCTCACAAACATCAGTCCATCAGAACTCAACTTTCTTCTGGGTCAACCTAGTCAACGAAGAAGCAATTTTTGAGAAATCTTTTACAAAACGTCGATAATAACCAGATAAACCAAGAAAACTCTAAATGCCTTTTACTATGGTAGGTCTGGGCCAATCCCGCACTGCTTCCACCTTACTTGGATCAACACTTATTCCATTCTTAGACACAACATGACCTAAAAATGCGACACTATCCAGCCCAAACTAACATTTAGAGAATTTGCCATATAATTGTTTATCTCTTAAGGAAACAAACCTTAAATGTCGCTCGGGTTTCTTCTTTACTCTTAGAATAAAAAAGGATATCATCAATAAACACAAGCACAAATTGATCCAAGAATGGTTTAAAAATGTGATTCATCAAATCCATAAAAGTTGATGGGGCATTAGTAAGCACAAAGGAAATAACCAGGAATTCATAATATCCTTAATGCGTGAAGAAGGTTGTCTTCGTTATATCATCCCTCTTAATCTTCAACTGGTGATACCCTGATCGTAAATCGATCTTAGAAAAACATTAAGCTCCTTGAAGTTGATCAAACAACTCATCAATCCGTGGCAAAGGGTCTTTATTCTTTACAGTTACTTTATTCAACTTTCTATAGTCTACGCACAACCGCATAGATCCATCTTTCTTCTTTACAAATAATACTAGTGCTCCCTAAGGAGAAGAACTTGGACGAATAAAACCTTTATCAAGAAGATCTTGAAGTTGTTCCCTTAACTCCTTAAGTTCTGTTGGGTAATACGATAAGGAGGTATGGATATATGATGAGTGTAAGGAAATAAGTCTATAGAGGACTCGATCTCCCTATCAGGTGTCAACCCATGAATTTCTTTAGGAAAAACATCAAGAAATTCACATGTTATTGGAATTTTTTCCAATTTCTCCTCAGCAACTTGTGTATCCCTTACCAAGGCTAAGTACGCTTGACAACCTCTTCTCATTAACTTTCTAGCTCTCAAGGTTGAGATTTGGTTATGTGGTACCCAACAACGTTTTCCTTGAAACGACAAGACTGAGTGCCCAGGTATCTCAAATTTCACTACTTTGTTATGACAATCCAAAGTGGCATGATGAAAAGCCAACCAATCTATACCCAAAATCACATCAAAATCTATCAAGTCAATAACTATTAAATCTACTAGCAACACCTTTCCCTTAATAGTTATATCACAAGAACGATACACCGACTTAGCAAGCAAGTTTCCTCCAACAGGTGTAGCTACAACTAAAGTCTCTTCTAAAGAAGATGGACATTTACCAAGTCGAGTAGCAAACCACAAAGATACAAAAGAATGAGAAGCTCCAGGATAAAATAAAACATGAGCATCTCTCGAACAAATAGAAAGTATACCTGTAACTACTGCATTGGATGTCTGAGCATCCTGACGAGTCAAAGAAAAAACACTCGAGCCTGACCTCTTCCTGTTGGTAACTGACCTCTACCACCAAATCCGCTACCTCCCTGCTGAGATGTTCTTGAACCTCTGACATAAGATTTTACACTTTGTCGCACAGATACAGAATGAGCCTGCGAAGATGCCAAAGTTGTCGGTGCTGATGCATAACTAGAGGATGGATGTGTCGTGTTATAGGACAATCCCTCATGATATGACCTACTTGGCCACATTGATAGCACACCTTACCATTACCATCTCTGGAACAATTTCCAAAGTGAAACCTACCACAAATAGAACATCGTGTAGCTGAATCACCGAAATGTCTCTAAGGGAAGTGGATTGTGATGCTACTCTAGAATCAGATCTACGACTCTGGACTATCCCAAAAGACTGCCCGCTATGACCACCTCTTTGAGACATGAGTCTTTGCTGCCCTTGATAACCAAACACACCTCTACCACCATGATTCATATAGTTATTGTAAGATTCTTCAACCCTTTGTTTCTTCCGTGAATCTTGTATATTGCCTCATTTTTCCTTTTGCATTTCTCAATCTGAAGAGCCAAAATCAAAACCTCAACAAAAGTAGAACAATTCAACCCAACCACATATCTAAATAAGTAATCCCTAAATCCTTTGATGAACCTCTTGACACGCATCTCTTTAGTGATATGGCAAGGAACGTTTCTAGAGAGCTATGTAAAACGAGCACTATACTCTGAAACTGTCATACCATCTGTTTACTCCAATGGCACAAACTCATGATCTAATCCATCTCTAACACTT
>PGTU02006626.1:0-17903 GCA_002896215.2 Cicer echinospermum
ACTATTGTCTTTGCAACTAATTTAATTGGTTTCATGACCTGCATCTATCCCTAGACTACAAATTCATGAATTTCTCATCTCAAGAATTCGTAAAGTCCACTCCGTTTCAAATACGAATTGTAGAAAATTTAATGTTGATCAAACATAAAAAGCATTAAGTACAGAGATGTTGAAAAATAATCAATAAACTCATTCATATAATATAAATCAAATCAGAAAAATAAGGGGTTTCACTTGTTATACACATCCCTAACAAATAGGGTTAAGTTACTCATGACAGAGATAAAAGATAGAGATTAAGTGAACAATTACAAGAAAGATTCATGAATGATTCTTGATAAAAACTGCTCCAAAGGTGTTAGAAACCGCCGTCTTTGAGTTCTTTGTTAGGGCACAAGTCTCCCATTTTCCATTAGTAAAAAAGATCCCTAAAAAGCTAACAAAAAAAATGCAATTTTTAAACATTCAGCTGCGCTTTAAGCGCAAGTGGGCAGATTCAGGAAGGCCGAATGCCGCCCTAGGCGCAGGTCTTGTGCCACAGGCGCACAACACTATTGTATGACTATACTTCATTTGTAGCCTCTTTGTATCTAAATTTGATTCTGGTATCTTCGTGAAAGTTGTAGCTATGGATCTTAGCTGCACTTGCACTTATTTGACTACATTGGGAATAATAAAACTCCCAAGATGGCTGAAATACTCCACATATGTCCATGTTAATTCTCTCACCAAAATTCAGCACTGCCACTAAAAACAAAGAAACACGCAAAAACTACGGAAAAAAAAATCTCTACTTAATCAAAGAAATAAGAACATTTCATTAATCAAGAACTAAAATTAAACAAATATATCAAATAATCCTTAAATTAACTAATGGTTAAGATAATTAGACAAAAATCAATGAAAAATATGCTATGATGAACAGTCATCACAACCCCAAACATAATCTATGCTTGTCCCCAAGCAAACAATTAATTTTAGATTGGTACAGTTAAGCAAACTTTAAACTCAATTTCTCTCAAATCAATCAACTCAATTCTCAAGTTCCAGCTACTACAAAACATTCATCTGCTTCATGTTGCTTATAAAAAAAACAACACCAATTTGTATACTTTAGCATTCGTTCATCAAGTTCACTCTCTCTTCACACGATCTCACCAAATTCTCATCATTGAGTGTGTTAGCAAGGTTATGAATTTATCACCCAAATCCTAGAACATGCATAAGCTATCATAGGCTTGAAAAACTAGTTTAGCAATCACAATGCAGCAAACACATACAACTTTTGAGGACTTTCGCGTTGTAATGGGGCCTAGTGTAAGGGTAGGACATTTTGGGATTGTAGGCTTTACTACTTGGAGTTAGGCTACATTTTCCAAATTATTCTACAACTTTTTATTTTTCTTCATCTTTATTTGTTGTGAAGATTCTCAAACATTCATAACAACAAGAAGAAATATTAATTTATCAAAGTACACAAACTGATTTTTTTTTCCTTTTGTTTTGATTTTGTTTTCTTTTTGTGAGAATCACTACCCCAAACTTAAAAGGTTGCTATCCCATGAGAAACCCCAAACTTAGAACTTTACCAAGACGATAATTATTTTCTACCTAACCCTAAGTAAGGTGATTTAATTAAAGTCAGGTTTTTGGCTTGTAATGTGGCAAGTAACCAAAATAAAAGGGCAAGGCTCAAAGGGGCTATCAAAGGATAAAATTTGCATAGGATAGTTAGAAAGGCTCAAGCGACCAAAAAATATTTCCTCAGTGTATGCATAAATTACAAGTGATGCAAGTTAGAATTAGTACAAGTTTCTGAAGGGATAACACATGTCTGGATAATCACACAACAAAGAATTAAAGTGTTTAGACTCAAAAGCTCACAAGTAAGATAATAAGAAAGAGTATGAACTATCTAAATGATGCCAAACATGCCACTACAAAAATTTTTGGTTTTATTTTTTTATAAAAAAAAATGGCAAGTGAGACATTGAAAAACAAGGAGTAATCAACAATACATGCATTAGTGAAACTTATCAAATTAAGCAGTAATATAAGCAAATAAATAGAGTTTAAATTTCAAAATCTGAAATAAATAGTTTAAGACTAGCTTCAAGTTGTTAAAAAATCTTCATCATAGTGTATATTTACACATAATTAAAATGAAAAAAATTCAAATAAAAATAATAATATTGCAAAAATAAAAGTTACCTCTACTTATGGGTTGCCTCATATGAAGCGCTTCTTTAAAGTCATTAGCTTGACGCCTCAACCATTGTCAAAGTGTATTATATGACACAAAGAACACATCATCTTTCTCACCAAGGGGTACATATTTCAAGTGAGGTGGCAATTACTTTAGTTCAACCAATGGCGTCTCTTTCTTTTTCTCTACATATTCTTCTTCATTCCCTTTCAACTCCTCCCATGTAGTATGGAAGCGGGGGGAGTGGGATGGTGATGCTTCTAACATGAATAAAACATCTTTACTCTTGGATCTTCATTATCTTACAACATCTGGAGTAGGCATAACCTTTCTAACGGGCAGAATGAGTCCTGATGTTCAACTTCTTCATCGATTATCGAATTGAAAATTCAATTCGGGGACAACCCTTCTCTTTCGTTTGATGCTCATGGCTTTTAGAATATTAAATGTAACTGTTTCCTCATTACCTTAAAGGTTAAGTGTCATCGCCACATCAATCAATAGCTTTTCTCCTGTGTGTAGGAGAATGGTCTCCCAGATCAAGAGGATATCATTGTCTTCCTCCATGTCTAGTACCACAAATCCACTGGAAATAAACCTTATCTACTTTGACCAAACACATCTTCACCACCCCATATGGGTGTTTCATGATATCCTCAAATTGTAATATCAGTTGTGTGTCTTTGATCTTCCGATGGCCTATCTTTTGTATATGAAAGGGTATAGACTCACACTAGCTAAGATCTACAGGGATTCCCAAAGTTCTTTCCAATAGCGCAAGTAATAGAGGAAGCTTCAGATCTTGAGCTTAGGTGGGACAACTTCCTTGTAGAATAACACTGCACTTTTCAATAGCATCATTGGTTTCACTACCAATTTTTATTTTCTTTAACATATCTCTTCATTGAACTTGGCGTAGCCGACAGCCTTCTCTAGTGCTTCTGCAAAAGGAATGTAATTTGTAATTTATAAAAACATCAAGAACTTACCAAATTGTTTTTCAGTTTCTTCCTTCTAATCTTGAGGGAATTGGAAGTCGATTTCAAGCTTTGATGGGGTCTCCTTTTTCTGTACACAGGTTCTTCCTCCTTTTCAGAGAAATGTGCTCTTCAACTGATGTTGAATGTGACCATTTCCTCCGAATGGGTTGAAGTACTTCCACTTTGTTTGGCTTTAGGTGATACTTGTTCATTTACCTTGCCACTCCTCGTTTCACTGTATTGACATTATTTTTGGATTCGATTCGTCACTAGGGCAATTTCCAAGCACTATTTGTAGCCATTTGTTGGGCAAGTTGACCTAGTTGAGTTTCCAGATTCTTTATTGATGCAGATTGAATTTTCTGGATGGCTCTTGACTCTTCAATGAAAGACCTTGTGCTTGTTACTAACTACTCCATTGCGCTCTCTCAAGCAGCTTTTTGAGGTGGAATTTGATTTGCTTGAGCTCCTTGTTGACCTTGAGATCCACCCTGCTGATCTCTCCAAGAAAAGTTTGGATGATTTCTCCAACCAATGTTGTATGTACTAGAGTAGGGATTGTTCTGCTTGCCGTTATTACCCATAAAATTCACCTCTTCTAGTTCTTCTATATCATTTTCATCCAATGCTTCACAAGCTCCATTTTTATGTGCTCCACCACAAAAGTTACAACCAGTATGTTTCAATAATTTGACAGGGGCCACTTGGGGTTGTATATTTAGGGCTACCATCCCATTCTTTATCTCAACGGCGATAACATCTTCTAACTGTTTTGAGAGAAGCCTACCTAGAGCCAACCAGAATCCATAACATTCAATTCCAATATACCACTTGTTGACCCACCACCTCTGTCATACAACATCATTTGTTCATTTGATGCCATGATCTCAATAATTTTGCGTGTTTCTAATGCAGTCTTGTAATTCAAAGAACCCCCTATTGTAGCACCCAACATAGTTCTAGTGCTAGGCTTCAAACCATTACAGAATATTTGCATATGGGCAGTGTTTTCATAAGCATGATTGGGGCATCCAGCTAGTAAACTCCTGAACCTCTTGTAAGTGTCACGAAGAGATTCTCCCTCTTTTTGTTTGTAAATTGAAATTTCTTGCCTCTTTCTAACGAACACAGCTGGGGGAAAGTATTGTTCTAAGAACTTATCTTCAAGGTCATCCCACGTTGTGATACTACTGGCAGGAAATGAGTTAAGCCACTCCTTAGCATCATCTTTCAATGACAATGGAAATAATCTCAATCTCTTGTCTTCTTCATAACAACCATCCACTTTCACCGTTTCACATAATTCAAAGAAGTTTGTGAGGTGTCTATTGGTGTCTTCATTATGTTTACCGGAAAAATGAATCTCCTTCAACTCTTGGAATAGAGCGGGGTTCACTTCAAACTAATTAACAATAATCGGTGTGTTATGGATAGCCAATCGAGCATGGTTTCTATTTCGATTCCCATACTCTCTGAGGGTGTGTTCAGATGGTGGTGGATCAGCCATTTCCACAATTATGAACAAATCCCCCAAATCCTTTTCTTATACTACTAATTGTCTTTCCTTTTGTCTCCTTTCTCGAACCTCTTTTCGATTTGTTTTCGCAGCTTTTTTGATTAGCTACCAAGAAGATCCATCGCTGAATGTACTATCAATATTTGTTATGAGTATATTCATACAATAAATTATAATTAATGTATTATAATTTTCTCAATTTTTTACCAAATAGATATTACGTCATTGATGATTTATATTTTTATGATTAATTCAGTTAAAATCGTTAAGTACACGAGTTTATTTAAAAAATTAAGAAAATTTTGGATTTCAATTTTGCTGATTTTAAATTAAGATTAACGGTAAAAACATTTACAAACATAAAATCACAAACTTGACTCCAAAAGATAAATAAAGGACTATTTTGTTATAAAAAAAATATAAAGAACTAATTTGTAATTTTCATGTAACTTAAAGGACAACAGGATGGATTATTAGCAAATAATATATTCGTTCTTCATTTTTTATTATTATAAAATTTATTTTTACAAAAAATAGTAGGAGTCTATGTTGAACTTTTTTAAGAAGTCAATAACAGTAATAATAATAATAATAATAATAATAATAATATAATTAATAATATAATAATAATATAATAATAATAATAATAATAATAATAATAATAAAATGTGAATGTCATCAAATTTGGTAGAAGCTATTAATTTCATTAACGTTAAATGTGTGCAAGGATCAATTAGAAAGTATCACGAAATAAGTGTGAAATATTTATACTACCATAGATATCAAATTACAAATTAACACTAAAAATAAAAAAAAAAATAAAGTATTCAACAATACAAAATTACCAATCAAATACCATTACATACCATTACCGATCAATTATAAATCAATATCTTTTTCTTTAAGAAATATAAATCAATACCTTTAATATTTTACTTAATTACATAATAAATCATTCCATAGAGATAGTCACATGTCACAAAATAATAAAGTAATGTAGTATACCGTTTACCAAAAATGAAGAAAGAAATATCACTATCAATTATACATTAATATCGTAAACTTTTTTACTCAATGTGACAAAAAAAAATCAATTTGTTCTTTTAAAAATTATTTGCACAAACTTAAATATTAATGGTAAATTAATTTTTTTCCATTTTGATTCTTTTGAGGTTTCAACCTCTCTCTATATAAATATGTAAACATGTTTTAGCAATGTTATGTAAATTTAATCTCTTATTTCTTTGCAAAAAAAGAAAAACACTTCAAGCTACAATGGAAAAAACATTGAAAATGATGTTAAAGATGATGTTGTTGTTTGTTGTTATTGCTACTATCTTGGTTGGAAGTGTGCATGGAACACGAGCAAACAAGTACATTGATTGTATCCCACTGCCAGAAGCATGCATTATCAACAAAAAATGTTGTCATCCACCCAATGTTTTTGCTACAACTCCACAGTTTTAAGAAATATTGTAGTATTTCTTACATATTAAGATGTAATGAAATGATATGAAATGAATAAGATATTATGATTTTTTATTTACTATTTCTGTTGCAATTTGTTTTATCTTTTACAATCTATTAAAATCAAGATGTGAATCATTTAGCTATTTTATTGAAATTTTATAGAGGAAAAGAATGATGTCTCAATCTAAGGTAAGAAATATTACAAGGTTAAAAAATTCATTTTTAAAAAATTACATTGATTTAATTCATTTTCAAGTCTTCTCAACGGCCTTTTTAGTCAGATATGTAAACTTGGTTTCTACATAAGAGCTATATTTTCAATTTGTTGTTGCATCACTTACACAGCCTTTATATTAGAAAGAAACGTACAGATAAATGTCTAGTGATTGGTTTGCCAAATAATAATGCAATATTTAATGAAGAATTCAAAATTTATAATATTGTGACTTTTTTATTTTAACACTATAATTCAACTACTAAGTCTTGCTCTTTCCATCTAAAAGTTGAGATTATAAGTTATACTAACTGCTATGTGTGAGCTAGGGTATCTATTCATGGGACATTTTGTCCACACTCTCACACCCAATATTCACATCCCTAATAAAACCAACTAATACCAACAACGCTAATGGTGATTTTCCTAAACAACACATTAGTGAAATATATTGTGAATTTAGACAACATTAGTAAAATTTGTAGTATAAGAAAGTTTGTTTATCAAGGAAACACAAAATTCAACTCAATTTAGGAATCACATTAATCGAGACTACACAAACAAAAGTTATTTTACTTTTACAAATAAAAATAACATTAACTCCATTCAAATGTTTTTTTTTTAACTCTAAGTTTCTAGCCATCTCTAGTTACTCAAAGAATTATTATTATTAATAATATGAATTCCTAATTTATTGACGATGAGTCATTGGATAGCTAGTCCCTCTTACTGATGTAATCAAACTACTTAAGGTAACTATAATTCAGTCATTCAAATTACAGAATGGCATAATTAAAGTATTTTTAACGTTTTAATTAAGGGAGTGCGACGACGCGCCACAACGCCTACTCCTTACTCAAGTTTAAAATTCACTAAATTACACATGCAAATTAATTTATTTGTAAAACAAGTCGTACACAACACTTACATAATATATAATCAATAATTTGATTGAAGCAATATAAAACTATTTCACTTTTAGATGCTTCGACTATTCTGACTCTATCAACACTAATTCCCAACAATTTAGAACACTTCAAACACAAACAATTTTAGTACTTACATAGTCAGTAAATACCATTCACCATACTTATCAAATCAAATATTGCACCAAATTTGCAAGAAATAGAGATTAATTTTACATAACATTGCTAAACATGTTTAATATTTACATAGAGAGAGTTAGCCTCAAAAAAATCAAAATGGAAAAAAAACTTAATTTACCAATTAATATTTAAGTTTTGGAATAATTTTTAAAGAACAAATTAATTTTTTTTTGTCACATTGAGTAAAAAAACTTAAACGATATTTAAATTTATTATAGATAGTGATATTTCTTCTTCTTCATTTTGGTAATGGTATACTACATTTATTATTTATTATTATTATGTGACATGTGCTACATTACTTTATTATTATGTGTTAATTTGTAATTTGGTAATCTATTGGTACTATAAGTATTTCACCACTTATTTGTGATATTTCTAATGATCCTTGCATTGTCACATTTAATCGGTAATGAAATTAGTTGCTTCTACCAAATTTGATGACATGCACATTTTATTATTATTATTATTATTATTATTATTATTATTATTATTATTATTATCATTATTATTATTATTATTATTATTATTATTATTATTATTATTATTATTATTGTTAGAATTGTAAAACTTGTTAGAATTGAAATTCTAAGTTTTGCAATTTGTATAATTTGTATGAATTGCTTAAATATTTTGATATATTGTAATGTGATTATGATACGGTCTATTATGATTATTTGTGTGTTCTTCATACTTATATTATACTATTAACATGATTTCGAAACTCACGTCCTTCGTTGTTTTTGTTTGACTGGTTTGGTCTTGCGTTTGAGAATCGTAGTTATTACATGTTAATGAGTCTTGAATTCTAGTTTGGAAGAAATCACGTTCTGATAGGTGATACCAGAAATTAATTGGAGATTGAAGGTCTTAAATATCGTTATACACTAAGTTTGAATCTTGAGGGTGATAAGTTGGATATTAGTTCACTCACTGAAAATTTCGAGGACGAAATTCTTTAACAAGCGGAGAATTGTAGACCCAAATTTTATATAAACTACTTTATTAATTAAATAGAATATTTAATAATTAATTTGTATGACTATATTATTTATAGAATATATGTTGATAAATTTTGTGTGCTAATTTTCGTTATACTGAATGTTTCTATGATGTGTTAGTTTGATACATGTTATATACATGCGATATACAATCATACATATTATATTTTTTTATTTGATATATTTTAAAAAATAGTATTTTAGTGTCAACGTATAATTTTAACTACGATTTTACGTGTACATACCATGTAACTATTAATGTAATATTTTATATGTCGCTTGATTATGTTACAGTATGAAGAAGTTATATTTCAATATTTATAACTATTTTCTTATTTTATTATTTTTTTTATATAATTATCTTGATATAGAATTGATCATTGTGTTTGATTTCGTTTATTTTTAAATACTCTGTTATGGTATTGTGATGTTTATATATATTTATTATGATTTAGTAATTTAATAAAAAAATATTGATGATATATTTATTATTTTATAATTTGACCATTTTCTTAAATATGATGGTATTATTAAATGTGAGTATTTTGAGAAATAAGTATAATGGGTAGAGATTATTTTGAATGTGGAGTTTTATTATTAGTAATATATTTTTTTTATATTGAATATTTTAATTTACTCTAATTTAAAAATATATAATGTTTGGAAAACTAACATGGTGTTTGGAGGAATTAGTTTTATAATTATTAGTTTATTTTAATGAAATAAAATAATAATAGTAAAATCATAAATAAAGAGACCAATGGTTTGACTCTATGAACCCTATTGTTAATAAAATAAACAACAAATAAGGGAAGGGAGTTCGAAGGGCAGCGTAAATCCCAAAGAGGAAACACAACAATAACCCTATCGTTTGACACCGCTGACTGTTCCAGAACACTTTCTCTATTTTCGCCCAAATTTGAGTATGTTATTTCATTCATTTAACTCATCAATTAACACATGATTTTTTCAGATTTTTTACAACCCCAATCTTCCCTCTTAAAATACTCGACTTCTTCGTTTATAGAATTCGTTATTTTGCATCGTTCTCCTTCCACCGTAAGTCCGATTTGAGTGAACCAACGCCAAAACGACCGTAGTAAAAGTGGCTTATATTATCCACTGATTGGTTATCTGATTTATGGTAATTTTATTTGGCCGATTTTCAAATTTAGTTTTTAGAATATCTCCTTATAATTTATTTTTTGACGTTTACCCATAAACTGTCGAGTTAGATTGAAGGACAAAGAGTCAAAGAGCAAAGACTGTTTGGGCGTCGAATCATATTCATAGTGAAAGCGTCGAAATAAAGGTAAGGGTGAGAGAGCATTTGAATTCATGAGTGTAATATATTGTGAGATGAACGGGAAAACCGTATTTCCCAACGATTCTCCGGGGCTCGCTACGTATGGCAGTAGCCTTTTGAGGATATAATTAATTAATGTGAAAATATGGAAATTGTGATATTAAAATATGAAATAAAATATTTGTAGGGTGTTGATTGATTTTAATTTGTTTGATGTGTTGGCAATTTGATATATTGTGATCTTGATTTAATTTCGTTACAATGTGTGAGCATTTGATATTATTGTGATATTTGATTTTAATTTCGTTAAATGTGTGACATTTGATGTTATTGTGTGATAATTTTGATTTATTTCTTTAATGTGTGGTGTGTAATATTATTGTTGATATTGAGTTGCTTGAATTAATTTTAAGGCATACGTTTGATTAGATGAGTATTAAATGATGGTCTATAATAAAAAAATAGGATGTGTTTGTGATAATTATATGTAATGATGATAATGTATTGATTATTAATGGTGATGTGATAAATTTGTGTATGAATATATGTGTTGTTGTAGTGAGTTGATGATAGTGATTCTATTAAAATTGTTGATGAGTCTTAGTGTGATTGATGATGTATGATGTGTTGATTAATTATAGTTGATGTTATAATTGTATGAGAATTTTGTGATGTTCAATTTGTGGCCGAGATGACGGTATTAATGGAGTATCATATACCAACGAGGGGATAAAATAAATATTGTGAATTTGTGAAGTGGAGATTATTTTGTCATCATATAGGTAGGGCCTGACAAGCCTTAGTGATTCCGGGGAAGTACAACTGAATGAGCCTGATCGTGGCGGTCTGCTGTCGAGCCTTAAGCAGATTGTTAGACCTTGGTGGGTATTCGGCGGTGGGATTCCTAGGTGATTTTGGAGGTAGAACTCCAAATGTAGGGAGCTACCACGCAACACACATTTACCTCGACTGTCCGTATATGTGTCTCGGGTTGGTTGATGGGATCATGAGGACATGGCCAATTTGAATTGTCCGTCCACCGGATGGTGGCATAGTATCAAGCCTTCTTACCAAGTACTTCAGGTTAGAATGGACCACATTGTGACAGTAGAGTCTAAGCTCATGCATAGCATTGCATTTACTTGTGATTGTTTTTGTGGTGTTGATGTGTTTCAAAAGTAATAATAATTACTCTTAGATGATTTGATGCATATTATATGAGATGATTATCTTACTTGAGTGAATTTGATGTTAAATATGATACTATTTACTTAACATATTTTGATATATAGAATGTTGATTATTTGATACGGTCTATTATGATTGTTGTGTGCTCTTCTTACTTATATTATACTATAATATTTGAAACTCACCTCCTTCGTTGTTTGTGTTTGACTTGCTTGGCCCTGCGTTTGTGAAATCGCAGTTGTTACAGGTTAAGTAAATCTTGAAGTTCAATTTGGAGGAACCCCCCTCTATAGGTGATGCGGGAATAAGTTTGTAATTTATTTACTTATTTATTTGAACGACTTTTGCATGAAAATCATATAAGTACTAGTAGTTTTAGAATAAATCAAGTTAATTATACTTAATTCAAAAGCTTATTGAGATTGCACTATGGAGTAAATAAGTTAAAGTGTTCCTTTTGATTTTTGAGAAACGTATATCCTAAATTAAAATTAAAGTTTTTATTTCTTTGGAAATATATTTTTATTTATCCGCTTCGAATTTTATAGAAATATGATATAAACTATTATATATATTATTTTGGGGTTTAGGGTGTCACATTTTGTATGTTATCCTTTTGTCCCCCCCACATCCTATGCAGTAATACCACTAATGTGACACCCTAAACCCCAAAATGACGTATATAATAATTTAGACTAGATTTTTTGAGTAAAATTTGCAGCGGATAAAGAAAATTTGTTTACAAGGAAATAAAAACTTTTATAACTAATTTAGGATATCACGTTTCTCAAAGTACACATGGAAAAAGTCAAACTTTATTACTCAATTAAACTAATTTAATCTCTATGAACTTGATTTAACTATAATATCTACAACATTTTCTTAAAACCAATAAAAATAGTAATTACGACAATCACACGTTTTTTTTATCACACATATCAATTTAAAATCAAAAAACTAAGGATTTTTAGTCAGAATTAAAACTTGAAACATAATAGATATTATTTTCAATTCAAGTCAAGATTTAGAAAGAAAACGTCCCTTTTTTTTATATAAATTGAGTTCAACAAAATAATAATGTGAATTTATAATGTGAATTTCCCTTTTTTTATCATGTGACTTTTTTTTAACATTTTAAATCATACTGAGTTGTTAAAATCAAAACTCTAATATTCAGTTAAACTCTAATGAGTTCATATTATCTAATCATTTCAAACTAATATCCTAACACCCTCACAATTCAATATTCAAGTCCTCGAAATTTGCGGTGAGTGAACTAATATATAACTTACCACCCTCAAGAATTAAAATTAGTCTATAAACATATTTAAGACATTCAATCTCCAATTAAGCACAACATGTAAAAAGATCAACTAACATAGCATGATAGAATAACACGACAAAATAAATCAATTAAACACAACATTATCATTCAATTATGAAATAAAGTATCACATTTATCATTCCATTATGAAATACAAATATCATAGAGTTACTCGCTTTAATTTACATATAAAACATAACATAACATATAGATTTTCAAAATAATAAAGTAGTTCGTTTAGTTTGGTTAAAATGAAACACCATTCCAAGTACGTTGTCAATTCGAAACTTAGTTCTTTCAAACCAAATATTACTAGTTTACTCCCTTAAAATAAAGTATATAACCTAACACCAAAGATTCAGCAAATTTTACTTGGTCTGACAACAGAGAGTATTTTAAAATATTAAACACATTTAAAAACTTAATAATTAGAATAGATTACAATCAATTATTCTAAATAAAAATGCGTGTATATAATCAAGGAGAAAGAAAAAAAACTATTATAGAGATACTATTTCCTAATAACATATATTTAATTAATAATTCATTTCAATGATATAAGCGATGAACATGGCTTTTTTAACTATTTAGAAATAAAATTTAAATGGTACTTCGTAACTAATAATAATGAGTTATCGTTTTTATCTCTTTTATGTGAGCTGATGAGTCATCGGGTAAGTAGTCTCTCCTACTCATGTAGTCAACTACTTAAGGAACCTATAACTGCAGTCATTCAATTTCTAATATGGATAAGTTAGAAGTATCTTTAATGTGGTTCAGTGAGCGCGAAGGCGGCACCACAACTCCTACTCCTTACTTCAAGTTAAAAACTCACTTAATTACCACATTGACAGTAATTTAATTTGGTAATTTACAAACTTTACAACAACAAGGAAATACACTAGTATCATATATACATCAATATCGATTGAAGAAATATAGAACTATTTCACTTTTAGAATGCTCTCGACTGCTCTATACTCTATTACAGTCCCAATTCCCATACATTATTAGAAACTAAAGCAGAATAATTGTATATTAATAATCATATACACGATTCCCATTAACTAATGTGTCAAAAATTAGCACAAGATTTTACATTCATCTTAGTAACTCAATACGATGATCAAAATATTAACATATTCTCATAGATGTCTAACTGCTCCAAATTGATCACGATTAAATTTTCTTTTGAGTTAATCATCACTTAAAAGTTACAACAAATGGAAGCATATATAGATTTTCCAAGTAGAAGATAAGATAAATAATTATTAACTACAAGATACAATACATTACCAAACCAAATTGAATCAGGTAGTGCAAAAACCACTTTCAAGGTTACACATCATTCGAAAAATTAATTTATAGAATTAAATTATTATTAAAAAAATATCACTAACCATTTAGCACCCAAAAATAATTCATTGAGAATTCCAAATTTTTCTTTAAATTATTTTTCAATAATTCAAGTCTAAATAAAAACAACTAAGATAAATCGCGTTTCTAAATACAATACAAATAAAATAAAACACGGATATTTTTAAAATCTTTAAGATTTCTAAAAATTCATTCATATTTTAATTATTATTTAAATAGTTCATCAAAAACACATTTTTAAATAGTTCATCACTGTAAAAATTATTATTTTCAACTTATATTTTGAAATAAAATTTAAACTTACAAAAAAAATTTGTATATCTATATACATTAAAGTAGTGCACATGACACAAAACATAAGACATATGATAATGATAATGAATTACACTAATTCATAAATCTACAAAATAGTAGCATCCTCTCACACTAACTACTTAACATGCTTATAGATACATCCCTTAGTTTCTATCAAGCCACATAATTGGTCCAAAACATAACACACCATCAATTTTAAAGATTTTGGAGTTCTGTTCTAATCTTAAAAATTGAGTCTCATGTAAAAATTGCAATTTTATAATTAATAAAAAAATTTGATAAAATAAATTTTAGTTTCTATACGAATACCAATCTACATGAGGCACTCTACACATATCAATCCACATGATGCACTCTACACATACCAATCTAATGCATACCATTTTGTTAGGTTAATTCGTAAAAAAAAAAAAATCTACTTGTAAACTACATCAATTATAGAATCCAAAATTCAGATAACCTTTCAAAAAGAATTTCACTGTTGAGAAGATTTTTAAAAGCTTTGTTTTCTTTTTCCTTCTTTTTACTTCTCTTTCTCCATTAGTATACATTTTATCATTAGTACTATTTTAAATCACTGAAGAGTTCTTAAACTCTAAAACTCTAACATCGAGTCAAACTCTAATGAGTTCATAATATCATAATAAAAAAAAACAATCATTTCAAATAAATATCCCAACAGGCTCACGATTCAATATTTACACCAACCCCCTAAACAACATAACAACAACTCTTTTCAATTTTCTAAAAAACAAGACAAAGTAAAACATGCTGTAAATTTTAAGTTGTTTTAAACATTAAATAAAATTAGTAGCATAAAATTATTGTTATTTTATAAATCAACAAAAATTCAACTCAACTTAATTTCTTTAAAATAATCAAGAGTAACTCAAACAAAAGTTATTTTCATCATATAAAATAAGTAAACTTTAACTCCTTCATAATGTCATTTTTAAAAAATTCTAAGTTCTACCAACCTCTAATATTCAAGAATTACTATTACTAATAATATGAATTTCATACTATCTAAATCATGACGAACATTCTAAATTGTTTTCAAAACCAATATCAAAACTCTACTCATCTAGATACAACCGTCAATACTTTCAAGTGATTTAAAGTTAACATTCACGATTTAAAATCAATTTTTTTCTTAACACAAGCCAACATAAAATAAAAATAAGAATTTTTTTAGTCAAAATTAAAACTTTAAACGTAAGAGAAATATTTCCTATCTAACTCAAAGTTTATAACGAAACATCTTTTTTTCTCTAAATTGAGTTTCAACAAAATAATAATAATTTGTAACTAGTAAAAGTCAATACTTAAATTTTTAAACACATAATTCATACGGAAATCAATGTTTCAATCAACTAGTTATTAGATCAAACACTTTAAACAGATACATATCAAAACTAAATATTTTAAATTGATTAAGGGTGAAATATACAGTTGGACAATCAAAATTATTATTTCCAACTATTCGTATAAAACAAGAGTGCAAAAATCATAGTTAGGTAGGAAAGCAATAAGCAACAAGTAACTAACATAATCTTGTCAACAATTAAAATTAACTCAAATCTTATGGTTTATTTACTCACTTAACAACAATTAAAAGCAACAAGTAATTTTATGGTTTATTTACTCACTTAAGTAGAAATTTAGGATCCATAACACAATCAGAGTAAGCAATTAATTAACAGTTAATTAGTAATCTCGAAAATATGTATAATAATACAAAAGCATATCATCATTAACACAATTATATAACGGGAAAACCATCATAGTGAAAATAATTATTACACAAGAAAACACAATTGACACGACTGACATTCGTAACACAGAATCGACATTCGACTCACTCGACCTGATTGGACAGACCTGCTCTGATACCACAAATGTGACACCCTAAATCCCAAAATAACATTTATAATAATATAGACTAAATTATTTGAAGAAAACTTGCAGCAGATAAAGAAAATCTGTTAAAGAGAATAAAAACTTTAATATTTAATCTAGGATATCACGTTTCTCTAAATACATATGTAACAATTCAACTTTGTTCCTCAATTAAAATAGTACAATATCAATGAACTTGATTTAACTAGAATTTCTTGATTTAATTCCCAAGAATTACTCGTACTAAGTTTTCATATAAAAAGTCATTTGTAATAAAATAAGTAAAATACACATTACAACTCTTAATTCCCGGTATCACCTATCAGAGCGGGGTTTCTCCCAAACTTGAACTTCGAGACTCATTAACCTGTAATAACTGCGATTTCGCAAATGCAGGGCCAAGCCAGTCAAACACAAACAACGAATGAGGTGAGTTTTGAAATCTTGTTGATAGTATAATATAAATAAGAAGAACACGCAATTAATCATCACTATACCGTATCATTAACAAACATTTTTCAAGGAAAAACATCACATTATATAGTAAAAATCAAAGAAAATCAATACACTTCAATGTAACATCAAATCATCGCATAAATTATTATCACACATAATACATATTAATCACAACAAAATAATCACAAGAAAATGCAATGCTATGCATGAGCTTAGACTCTACTTCACTATGTGGTACCATTCTAACTCTGAAGTACTTGGTTAGGAGGCTTGATACTATGCCACCATCCCGGTGGACGGACAATTCAAATTGGCCCTGTCCTCATAGATCCCCTCAACTCAACCCGAGACACATATACGTGACAATCGAGGTAAACGTGTGTTGCATGGTAGCTCCCGACATTTGGAGTGCTACCTCCAAGTCACCTAGGAATTCCCCACCCGAATACCTCCAAGGTCTAACAATATTTGCCTTAAGGCTCAATAGTAGACCACCACGATCAGGCTCATTCAGTTGTACTTCCCCGAAATCCTTAGGCTTGTCAGGCTCTACCTATATGATGACAAAATAATATTCACTTCACAAATTCTCAATATTTTCTCCCCTCGCTGGCTTATGATACTCCATTAAGATCGCCATCTCAAACACAAATTGGAATCTAAATTATTTCACCAACTATGGGGTTACTTCAATATTCTCATCACAAATTCACAATATCACTATCATTAATCATATATCATCACATAAACTCATCACAATTTTATAGAATCACTATCATAAATCAAACATCATAATTATTATCACATAAACTTATACAAATTTATATCATAAATCACACATCATCATCAATTAAACTTACATTATACACTGCATTCACATAAACTAATTTAATCAAACATGTGCACCAAATTCATTTGAAATCAAATATCACAATGATATCAAATATCACAATAATATCAAATATCACAATAATGTTAAATATCTCCATAATATCAAATATCACACATTTAACGAAATTAAATCAATCAACACCTTATAAATATTTCTATTCCAAATTTTAATCTCACAAATTCCATTTTGTATAATAATTAATTTATCACTCAAAGGGCTACTGCCGTACGTAGCAAGCCCCAGATGAATCGATTTAACTCGACAGTTTATGGGTAAACGTTAAAAATAAAATATGAGAAGATACTCTAAAAACTAAATTCGAAATTCGGTCAAGGAAAATTACCATAAATCAGAAGAAAAAAAATCAGTGGATAATATAGTCACTTTTCACACAGTTGTTTTGGCGTTGGTTTCACTTAAATCGGACTTACGGTGAACGAGAACGGTGCAAAATAACGAATTCTACAAACGAAGAAGTCGGGTATTTTAGAGAGAAATTGAGGTTGTTAACATTCTGGAAAATTATGTTTAATAGACTAGTTAAATGAATGAAATAACATACTCAGATTTGGGTGAAAATGGAGAAAGTTTTCTGGAAAGTTATCGATCACCGGTGCCAAACGATAGGTTGTTCTTTTGTTTCCACTTTGGTT
>PGTU02006628.1:0-14467 GCA_002896215.2 Cicer echinospermum
ATCCATCAAACAAAAGGAGAGTGGGAAACTTGAGATTTCAAATTGATTATGTATCATACACATATCAAAGAATTGGTAGAAAACTTTGAGCATATCAATTTTCATCATATTCATCGAGAAGAAAACCAAATGGCTGATGCCTTGGCCATATTGTCATCAATGTTCAAAATAAGCGTCGGTCAGGATGTGCCAGTCATAAAAATTCAACAAAAGGATAAGCCAGCATATTGCTTATCGATAGAAGAAGAGCTTGATAGCAAACCATGGTTTTATGATATCAAATCCTATGTTAAGAATAGGGAATATCCATCAGGTATTTCATAGAACGACAAGAGGGTTTTGAGAAGGTTGTCAATGAACTTCTTCTTAAATGGTGATGTGCTTTATAAGAGGAATCATGATATGGTTCTCCTCAGATGTGTGGATAAAGCAGAAGCAGAAAAGATCATTCAAGAGGTTCACAAAGGTTCTTTTGGAACTCATGCAAATGGACACGCAATGGCAAGAAAAATCTTGAGGGCTGGCTATTATTGGCTGACAATGGAATCTGATTGCTTTAGTTATGTAAAGAAATGTCATAAATGTCAAATATATGCTGATAAAGTACATGTATCGCCCACCTCTTTGAATGTTTTAACATCACCATGGCCGTTTTCAATGTGGGGGATGGATGTTATTGGACTCATCGAGCCAAAAGCTTCCAATGGTCACCGGTTTATCATGGTAGCTATTGATTACTTCACAAAATGGGTTGAAGCCGCTTCTTATGCCAATGTGACGAGAAGTGTGGTTGTCAAATTCATCAAAAGAGAATTGATTTGTCGATATGGCTTACCAAATAAGATAATCACTGACAATGCGACCAATCTGAATAATAAAATGATGAAGGAGTTGTGTGATAGTTTCAAAATTCAGCATCATAATTCTTCGCCATATCGTCCAAAAATGAATGGGGTTGTAGAAGCAGCAAATGATAATATCAAGAAGATCATACAAAAGATGGTGGAGACATAAGGATTGGCATGAAATGCTTCCCTTTGCATTATATGGCTATAAAACCTCTGTGCGTACCTCAACAGGGGCAACTCCTTTCTCATTGGTGTATAGAATGAAAGCGGTACTTCCCGTTGAAGTTGAAATTCCCTCGATCAGAGTCTTGATGGAAACAAAACTGGAAGAGGCTGAGTGGGTTCAATCACGATTTGACCAATTAAATCTCATAGAAGAAAAAAGAATGATAGGTCTATGTCACGACCAGCTATATCAAAAAAGACTTAAAAGGCATACGAGAAAAATGTCTGTCCTCGAGAGTTTCAAGAAGGGGACTTAGTGTTAAAGAAAATATTGCCCATAAAAAAAGATTTTCGTGGAAAGTGGATTCCGAATTACGAAGGACCATATGTTGTGAAAAAAATCTTTTTCTGGGGAGCTTTAATACTCGCAAAAATGGATGAAGATGACCTTCCACTTCCAGTAAATTTAGATGCAGTCAAAAAATATTATGCTTAAAAAAATGATGATAAAAAAATAAGCTCGCTAGGTTGAAAACATGAAAAGGCGACCTAGGAAAAAATTAGAGCATCCCGATGGATTGGAAACTTGGAAGAGCGGTCCATGCAAAAGTTAGGGATAAGCGCTTCAAACTGGGGCAATTATTATTCTTGGAAGATGATTATTAGGATTCCTAAATTACAAGAATGACTAGCGTTTGTTATGTCTCCACCTAAAATTAAACATACTCATCCCCAAATTGTAACCCCTACCTCAATTGTTTTGCTTTCAGTGTAACGAATGTACATTTTTCAATATTGTCATTCAATGTTGTACGTTACACTCTTTATATATCAATCCAGTTTCGTTATTGATTGTTCTATTGTTTCAAAATTTTGTTTTATGATAATAAATGTTGGAATTTGAAATATGTGAAAATATAAAAGTATTTTAAATATTTTGACACTTGAAAAATATATACACGGGAACCATTTTAAAAATAATAAGGAGGGTAGTCATTTTAAACAATGGATTTTTGCTTCGCCTCGAAAAAGTGGTCATTCGATAGATACGAAGAGTCATCATGTGGAAACGATATTTGTCTTTATTCATCCATTGAATCTTGGGATGGAGAAGAGCATAAAGATCGGGGAATCAAAGAAATGAACAAAAATTGATCTATAATACATGACACACATAAATCATGCATAATTTACTCATACTCACATGATTCATGCATCTTCATTGACACTTTACCTATACTCAATGCATAACACACGCATGAATCATTCATACTTTATCGTTTGAATTACAAGTATCATATACTTATTCTCCCTCTTTATCTACCTTCAAGATTGGACCAATTACGATCTACGCATTGGTAAACAGTTCGAAGACGATCACTTTCATTTCTATAGATCTATCTACGCATCGGTAACCAATCCAAAGACTATCATTTTTGTTTCTAAAGATCTACCCATCGGTAACCAATTCGAAGACGATCATTTTAAATTTCTATAGATCTACGCATCGGTAACCAATCTGAAGACGATCACCTTCATTTCTATAGATCTACGCATCGGTAACCAATCCGAAGACGATCATTTTTAATTTCTATAGATCTACGCATCGGTAACCAATCCAAAGACGATCATCTTCATTTCTGTCGATCTACGCATCGGTAACCAATCTGAAGACGATCATTTTTATTTATGTTGATCTACGCATCGATAACTAATACGAAGACGATCATTTTGCACATCTCAATTTTTTTGCATCATTCCCACTTTAACATTTCAATGATATTTTAATACATGTTTTTTTTTTATTGGACAAAATTTTGGTCCTTCTATTTACTTATCTTTTACCTGATAACATGAAAACGAATATCATTGTTATTCATATTTTCATATTTTTCAAGTAAAATATAACTAAATAGGGGCAACTGTAGTACCCCAATTTTGTCAATTTTGTTAAAAACAAATCAAAAAGGAAAATAAATCAAAAAAGGAAATATATATTTAAAAAAGGAAATAAAATAATTACAATAAATAGGCTCATCAATTTACAATATCAAATCAAATTACAATTTTAAATTACAATAAAATTTAAATCAAATCAAATTAAACCAGCCTGCTTTGGCTCTATTTTGTTGTTGTCCATATTGCTGCATTTCTGTTTCTGATGCAATATCATGGTTGAGCCACTAGCATTTGCTTTGTAACTAATTAGAGAAACATAAAAGTATAATTTTTACTAGTCAGCCTTAGTACACATGATAAAAACTAAGAGACAAATTTTTTAGTTTAAAAAAAAAAACTAAAGGACAAATAAAAGATTAGCAAATAATCAAATAAAAATAAAATAAGCTAAAATTATGAATGCATAAGAGGTGCAGAATAACTCAGATGATGAGCAAAAGGGATAAACACAGACAAAGAAGGAGAAGAGGAAGAAATCGGAGAGAATATCAAAACAGAAATCGCAAAGGTGTTTTTCTCTTGTACAATAAATTTGTTTGCTCCTAATCTTCACCACATGATTTTTATTTTGTTATTAAAAATGTACTTTTTTTTATTTTAAGATAATATTATGAATGAAAAATAAAAATAAGATTAGAAATGGCAAACCTTCGACGATGGTATCACGGTCGCCGTCACGCCGAAACGGCAATCATCCCTTTTAGCGTTGTCGCGTTCTCTCTCTCTCTCTCTCTCTCTCTCTAAAATTCGAGCAGTGGAGATTTTTTCTACAACGTTGGAGGACAATGATAGAGAGATAACAACAGTAGCCGTACGTGAAGCCTTGAAGCTGCTACAGCTGCTAGACGGTCAGGATTTGAGGATTCAAGTCGCTAAGGATATCTGTCGCCTCACCAAAACATCCAGCGGTTGCCGCCGTAAGCTCCTTCAAGTTGTTGCTCCACTTGTCTCAATGCTCCCTATTTGTGTTTTCTGCAAAACGGCCGCCCTTCCTCTCTTCAAGTGTGCAGTTTTTTTTTTAGAGTTACTTGCTTTAAACCTTTTTGTTATTATGATAAGTTGCGCCAAAAAAAAGAAGCAAATCTATGTGTTTGAGATTTCAGCCCATTTAGTTTCTTTTTGTGATTTCAAAATTAATTTTGTTTCATAAATAAAAATCATTTTTCATAAAAAAATACAAATAACTATTTTATTAAAGATTAATTAGATGTGACATCTTTTTAATCTGAGTTGTTAGGACACAAGTGGTACAACTTGATAATTCTAAAACTCTCCTTATTTATTTATTCGTTTTAATGAATTAATCTAAAATCGGCTTATAAATTTGATGTGGTATTATTTTTTATCTTTGAGTTGTTAAAACACATATTGTACAATTTGGTGTTTTTTTATTCATATGAAACTCAATAATAATATAAAATATATTTTTTAAATTAGATGTGACATCTTCTTTACTCCTTGAGTATTGAGACACAAGTTGTACAACTTGATCGTCCTAAAACTCATATTTTAAAATATTTATTCAAATAAAACTCTTTTATTTTTCTATTTTATCAAAAACATTTTTTTTATCACAAGACAAATTTTCTTTAAAACACACTCAACACATCCGCATTTTTTCAAGAAATACATAGCTTTGATTTCTCCATCGCACCAGAAGATACGTAAGAGCAAGATCACGTTCTTGTCAAGCACATTAGTAAAAATTTCTTTTTTTGTCATTTATTTGTTAAGCACACATTTATTTCAAAATCATATTAAAAAATTAATAATAATTGTTATTCATATTTAATAATAATGAGAAATAAATATATTTAAGTTAATATTAATCTTGCACAATTAATTATAGGTAACCGTATTTTAACTGATGTCGTAGGGTGCTAATACCTTCCCTACGCATAATCGACTCCTGAACTCAAATTTGGTTTCAAAGACCATTTTTTCTATTTTTAAGGGTTTCCCAATATTTTCCCTATTTTAAAATAAATTTTAGTGGCGACTCCATTGAATTCGAGAAACATTCGAAATTTTAGTCTACGACAAACAGGAGCAACAAAAATAGATGGAGGAGTTGAGACAATTCCATTATCTGACACATGAGAATGAGTCTTAAGTTTGATTTCTTCTGCCCACAATTCACTAACTATTGGTCAAACATTAGGAAGGGGGAACGATCAATGTATGCTTTGACAGCTTTCAACTCAGGTGATTCCATAAGAGCTAATTTGATCCACAGATTAGTCATGCCTATAGAATTTCTAAATGGTCAATATGTCTTTAAGGCACTAATATCCACTTTCCAACTGATAACGTTTTTCAAAGTTAGACTGAACATACAAACGTTTCAAGTATCCCAAATCTTTTGCAGTATTCATATTTGCTAGTTGCACTACTATAGACAAACTCAACAAAATTATTAATCCAAGTAATAATTTTTGAATTTATAACATTCCATTGTGTTCAATATATTTGCATATTGAGTTTCATCCTTTTATCTGTAGGCTAACAGGAAGTTCCATCAACAAAAATCCCACGTATCTTTTCCAATCAATTTTTTTTTCATATATAATCTCCAATAAGAGTAATTTTGTCCATTTAGGTGAACACTAACGGCTTGAAGAGAATCATTTCTTAGCACCTTCCATAATAAAAAATGACAGGAAAATACGACAAACACAATCACTGAGACAAAATAAATTAGGGATAAACCTGGTGTGTGTTGCGCAAGCACAATTTCTCCTCCTGCAGACGTCGTTTCGCTGATCCAACGTTGAAGAGAAGACCTGAATGTTGTGAATCTGCTGTCCAAATAATCAGCTCGATCCAACGGTCCAATGAATGCGCAATCGATATTTTCTGAAGACTGATTAACAAAATCGAGAATAGGGTACTCTTCTCTTTTCTCTTTTGGTGGTTGTCTTTCCTATCAAATAGTCTCTCTCTCTTTATAGTCGATCCTAAAATCAACCAAAGCTCTGTGATGTCATGTTAACAATGAAAGAGGAAGAAAAGAGACAACCACCAGGGTTTATAACATAGAATGAACCAACTTAAGTTAATAGGGTTACAATGAGATATATGATACAGAAGAATACTAAATGCTAAAATTACATTTACTGATGATATTAATAACATTATCTAACAATAAGTGATATGCTTAGTTGCTTATCGAAAATTTAATTATTTATTGGATAAAGAAAGTACAAAGTTATGAATGAAAAAAATGAAGGATTTTGATTGAACATAAAAAATTTGGAATTATTTTGTTATCCGTTAAAAATCAAAAGTAAAATTATTACAGTCTATTTTACTTTGTGAAAAATATTTATGTTTTCATTTCTTAAATTTTGAAAATATATCTCATTTAACTTAGAAGTTTATCTTATCTCCCATAATAATGTTATTTCATTAGATTAAAATAAACACACATTTTATAAAATAAATACAAAATATTTTTACATACTAAACTTATGTATTAATTAATCCAAATGAATTCACTTCCTCTTCATTTTAAAGAGATCCATGCAAAATATGTGAATGCTTATCCGACGCCCAGTTTTTTAGTTTTTACCGAATTTTAAACTTTTTATAATGTAAAATTCACTATCGAATTGTATTCCAATAATGTATTTGAGGGGTGATGAAGCAAAATCGGGGGCGCATTAGCATTCAACTATTAATGAAAAGAAGGCCCACACAAAAATGAACACTACTTAGCAGCTAACGCAGTCGTTTTACTTCCTATCAGAAAGAAAACAAGTTGGAGTCACATCACTGAGCTACTCAACTGCCGGAAAACACAGCCGGATTCCTCGTCGGCCGCTGCCCAAACACTGAGAAATTCCGCCTCAGCTTTCCCAGCACGAGTTGCGGCGATAGCCGCCACGGAAATTCACAACATTGCTGATACACCGCTACCTCTACAAACACTATTACATAGGTTTTTTTTATGCTGATTTTTCTGATTTTATGTACTATTTTAGAATTACTTTAGTTATTATGATATATTATTATTCATTGCCAACTTAGTTGTGCATTTTGTGTTCTTATAATTTGAAGGTCTTGGTTGTTCCAAGAATGATTTTGAATCATTTTTTGGGTGATATATACAGAAATTAAGAAGAATCTAGTGAGGAATAAGATTCGAAAATTTGGAGGTGGAAAGCAACCAACTGGGACCCTTCACTACCTTTGTCTTGTGTTGTGTTATCTGTTCTCTTCTTGGCTGGTGCCTCATTGTCACAATATCTATAAACTTAACCTTGTAAGTTTTTCTTACTAATCACTCTTTCATTATCTTTTCCTTATAGCTTTCCATTTAATTTTGTGAGTTAAGTATGTACAACTACAAAGTGTTGTGTGGTTGTGTTTGTTTTAGTTTTGGAAATTGGAATGTGGTATTTGAATGCTTTGTTATTTGTTATAACGTGTAGGGAGGGTGAAACATATGTACATTGAATTTGAAATCAGGGTTTATTTAAAGTCTTGGTCTGCTACTGTGATCTAGGCTGCAATATAAACTATTTTTTAATGTGCCAAAACTGCAAAGCAGATGCAATCAGCTGTATTTGGCCACATATCGAGGGTCGTGATGCGATGCAACCATTATTGTGCTGCTGTTAAAAACCCTGTTGGACATTATCATCTCTTTCAAAATTCATATTGTCAAATAAGTTAATATTACCAATCTGATGCTTAGTGAGACATAGCTATTAGTATTTTTGAGAGGATATTTGATAGAACCCAATTGAGTGAAGGCCCAAATGGTCAGTTCCATATCAGTAGAAAGACCACGGTTGTTGGAAGGAATGATGGTGCGCAGAGAGTGGAATTCAGTTTAGGGGTAGTGGAAAGGGAGGTGATCATGGTACAAATTATCTTTTTGTGTTAGCAGAGAATTCTGTTTTTTGTGAAAGAGCTGACTCTGTGGGCATTAGGATATTCATCCTCTGAATATCTTTTACTTCAGAAAATAATTTTACTCTTATTTGCTTTACTGATTGTACTAGAGAACTTATTTTACTGTTACTTGAGTTCCTTTGCATATTTTCCTTAAAATGCATTACTATTATTTGAAATCTGTTGCAATGCAAATGTGAGATTTATGCATTTATATATGTACCACCCTAAAAAAATTATTACTTAACCAGTTGATGAAGTTAACATTTGAGAAAAGTAATAGAAGAGGAAAAAATTTGTAAGATAGCAAAAGGGTGAGAATGTTGTATCAGCTCAAACCATGGATAAATAATTAATCTATCATTCTCATTATTTTATTAATCCTAAGAATGCATTTTTAAGTTATGATGCATAAATATCCTTTGAAAGTTATTGTTATAGACACAGTAGAAAATAACCCCTTAGAATGAGTGCTTTTATAGGCAACATTTAGAATGAGTTTTCATCGAAGTTGTAGGAAAATAAACAAAATCTAATAAAAAATAACAGATCTTTTAGAATGCTTTATACCTCCTAAATTATCAGCAAATCCCAAAAAGGAAGTATAGAACAGTAAATTATACCAATTGAAATTTTAAAAAGACTAAAAGAATAATATAAAAAAAGGTTTTGAAACAGTGGCAAATGTTTATTGAATTTGAGGTAAAAACACGCTTCAATAACATTTTGAAAACTAAAAGAATATAAGAAGTGAAGATCATCAATTATATCTATTGACTTTTTTCTTTATCAAAGACTGGAAAAAATTGAAATAAATGAAAATCTTCTCATTACAAAAAGTAGTAAAATATTACTATAGAATCTTCTTATTTGCAGATTGTAGCATAAATTTGTTCACCATTATCAGAATAATTGGGAGAAGAGAATAGCAAAGTCTTGGAGAAGAGGTTTGTGTTCAGATAGGGTACAGGTCTTATTTGTAGATTAAAGAGGACCCGCTGTAGTTTTTTTTTCTTATAGAACTAACGGAAGAGGCTAAAAGAAAGGTTAATTTGTGTTGCTTGTTTTTTGTGAGATATGCATGTGAGTGTGTGGCTGTTATTTTCTGGAAAAAAGATGTAAGTATGTAAGAGATTGTTTAGAAGTGTGTTATGTAAGAGATTGATTCTGAACTTGCCACCTGGAAAATATTACTCAAAGAAGGTCTCGTAAATGCAAGGTCGACAATCAACCTATACAACCATAAATATTGGCACATGGCCCCTATTAGGAGGGCTCCAATTTTTTTGTATAATATACCTTGAACTTTGGAAAATTACATTGATATTCTTAATTTTGTATATTGATCGCTCTAAAATTTTATATTAACATCTCATGTCCAGAATAAATACCCAGCCAGTCTGACTAGAGACTATCTTCTCTCTAGCAAAGATTAAACTTAATTTTTACTCAAACACTCACCTCCTCTCCACACCCTAATGTGAGTTTGTGATAGCGGCTGCAATCTACTAAGCGCTACCACCCACCACCAAATCTTAAAATCTTGAATTTTGATGTCAGAGTTGTGATTTTAAGACCCAATTTTTATATTCAAACGGGGCCTCAAAAAATATTAAGACAGTCCTGCCATAAATGTATTTTAGTTAGATTAGATTTAGAAATCAGGCTGGTTACGATCATGACAATATATCTCAACATTAAGTGATAATCCATATTACCTTGATTTTCAAGTCACTCTATCCAAATCCAAACATTAAGATGTAGATACTGTACGTTGTAAATATGCATTTTTATATTTTTCAAGTTCCTTATCCTGTTATCTATTTTCACTCGAATTTTAATCACCTACACATTGCATTGTAGAGAGTGAAGTGAGACCATTGATGAAATAATAAACTCTAATAATTATATAAAATACAAACAAACACTTGGATAACTAGTCATGGATATATAACCATTGAGTTCCTTTGATTTCTCCATCAACAATAACCATCCACACTTTAGTCTTTGAAGAACAGACCGAGATGGCTGCAGCCAGCACATCTGGACCATTCAATCAAGATCGAAAGGTTCAGATTTCAAGTTGGATTTTTAGGTTGAAAATAATTAAAATCAGAACTTGAAATCTCTACCGCCGATCAGATCGAACGCGTCCATTGTGCTGATCGCAGTGCAGTCAACTGTAGCAAATCCAAAATCCTGAAGAACTGGTACTTTAGAATTATCACTTTTTAACACTTTTAATGTTATTATCTCACTTTTATGTAGGCATTGCCTCCAGTTGATGGAATTGATGGACCCAAGAAGAAAGTAGATGAGAAAGAATGATGACTCCTGGTTATGAATTGTTTTTCAATATCATGAAGATGAGAGACATTTAGAGGATTTTCTTTTTGTTCTTCCATACGGTTACTTTTGTTATCTGGATATTAGATATAGAATGAGACATCTTAATTATTATTATTTTTTAGATTTGGTTTGATGTGCAAGAGTGAGAAAGGGTGGTTTATAAACGGGAGTTATTTACTTCTTGGATAAGAGGATATGTACCTCTCACTATAAATTAGTTTTATACTAACATTGAATAAAAATTCACGATTTTGCCTTATCATTCTATTTTCGTAATTAGATTTGAATTGATAAAATGACGGCAATGCAGGCGTCTCATTGGATATAAATGTAAAACTGAATTTTTTCGTATAAACAATTATTTGCCACTTAACGATGATTTATTTTCGTACTATAATAATTATTTCCACTGAGATATAGGGAACTGATTATGGACTTTGGGTATCTCAAGATGGTGGCCCTAAACTCACTTCAATTGTGAATGATTATTTGTTAAAATGTGATTTTGTTGCCTCAAACAAGATTACATACTTTTTATTTATAATGATGTTGCCAATAATTATATTCAATGTTTAAGAAGTTGTATTGACTAGGACTACTAACAATAGACTGAATGTTACAATCAAATGAATAATTAAAACATACATTGAATTTTAACATCTCCTTCAAGCTAAAGCTTACTATACTTTAAGCTTATTACATCTAAAATATTTTATCGCGAAAAAAGAAATTAAATTTGGACAATGTTTGGACTAGTTTGAAAAGAGAAGACTGTTGAGACAAAATCTCTCAAATAATTTTAATGATAACAAAATTACTTAAGAGATTATGATGTGGTTAATGACTAACATGTGCTCTTGAGTGTATTTCATTTAAGATAATAGGTTATTAATCATTAAGGCAAAAAGAAGGAAAAAGTTGATTTTGGCCTGAGGATGGAAAACCCTCGTGAGATGGAAACTGCTGCAAAACGCGAGGATGGAAATGCTGCAATTTGAAATATCTCCAGATCTGGACAAACTGATTTCTCACCGGAAAAATGTGTTTATTCAAATGTATAACAATGTCAAACATGAATAACAAAGCATTCAAAAGTAAGAGTCAAAAGAAAAGGTGAATTATGGCTAGATCTAGTATGTAAAGGATTAGGCTAGCAAAAGTGAAAGCAATCTATCAAGCATGTGCAAAGGTCAAGATCTAACATTAAATGGGCTTGCACGTTTTAATTCATAAGGAAGTCAGTTTAACAAAAGGCAACTTGAAACAAGCAAAAATGGAAGATCACATGTTGCTGCCAGATCTGATCCTCGGACTGAGTATGACAGTCCATGTCATAAAGCGGCTTTTTCTCTTTGTCAACATACCTCAAAAGATGAAGCCAACCATAGACCTTAAAGACACGAAAAATGCAGCTCAGAAACAGCCTTGCACTCTGATTAAAGAGAAAAAGCAAGGACATGTCAAGATCAAAGCTATGCTGCAAGAGGAGGTTCTGCCTAAGCCTAACAAGCTGAGTGGCAGTTCTGTAATTTTGATGAAAACCTTGGATCCTTTGAAAATGAGCTCCAACGGTCATCAAAGCTGGATCTCTTATAAAATGCATACAAGCTCCATTGGAAACACCAACACACTTGCATAAAAAGATCAAGCATCTTAAAGCTTTCAAGAAGCAAATTCACATCCTCCCTTATTAACTTCTTTGATCCTACACTATATCTTGATATCTTTTGAGAAAGTATTAAGTATCAATCACTCTCATCTACTTTGTAATTCCTAGTGGTGAAGCTTGGAAATATTTGGAAATTGATTGTAAGCTTGGTGAAGCTTGATAATACACAGTTTGTAATCATCCTCGGGTGAGGATTGATCTGTTTGAAAGTTAGTGAAATCTCACAAGGTGTGAGGACTGGACGTAGCCATCTTTGGAGTGAACCAATATAAATTGTGTGTGTGTCCCTCATATTCTGCTCCTACTTTTTTACTCAGCTTAGATCTAACGATTTTAAAAATCCCATCCTCGAGCTAGCCATCCTCAGCAAGAGGATAGTTTTTAAAACACTTAAAAAATATTTTTAACAGCAAAATCCCTATTCAACCCCCCTTCTAGTGATATTTAGCTACAACAATTGGCATCAGAGCAAGGGTCTCTAAAAAATACACCTAACAGTGTAAGAGAAAAAGATCCAAAAAGAAAAATTGTCAAAAGCTAAGTACATCCCTGAAGGAGGATCATCCAGCCGACCTCCTACTTTGATGGTACAGATTACTATCATTGGAAAGGTAAGATGAGGCTATTTCTCATATCACAAGACAACAACATGTGGTATGTGGGTGGAAAAATGGAGATCATGTCATTCAGGACCAACACGCAGATGCAACCTCCGATGAGAAACCTCAAGCACAAGGACGGTGATGAAAATGCAAAGGTACTCCTAAACTCTAAAGCTCATTTATTTCTAATGTGTGCTTTGTGCAGGGAAGAGTTATGACAGAGTTGAAGAATGCAAAAACGCTAAAGAGCTATGGATACCTAAGAATCATCATGAAGGATCAAGTCATGTAAAGAAGCAAGGATAGATATGGAGTAAGGGATTCGAACTATTTTGAATGAAGGAGGATGAAACTATTGATGAAATGTTCTCAAGGTTAACCATCATATTAAATAACTTGAGATCTCTTGGAAAGTATACTCCGTTCAAGAAAGGATAAGAAAGATCCTAAGAAGTTACCAAAAGAATGGAGGCCAATGGTAACTGCCATTACAGAAGCAAGAGATTTGACAACATGAAATTAGAAGATTTGGTTGGGTTCTAAGAGTTCATGAACCATTGTTATTGGCTGATAAACCAAACAAAAAGGGAAGAATGATTGCCTAAAAACCAGCCAAACAGAAAGCTCCAAGAAGAATGAAGATGTCATAACAAAGGAAATCGCATATATCCTCTGTCTGAGGAATAGGATGACCTCGTTCTGATTCCAGAAAAATCCAGAGAATGCTAAACATAAGAGGACAGAATAGAGGACCTCCTCAAATAGAAAAAATTGACAAAAGTCAAATAACTTGTTATGGATGCAACAAGATGGGACACTATAAAACTGAGTGTCCTCTCAACAAAAGGAACTCCAGAAAAATTTCTCATACAAAAACAAATCATGATGATCACTTGGATGACAGTGATGAGTCATCCTCGGAGCAAGAAAAGACAGAAAGTAGGCCAACCTATGTCTCATGACAAAATCAGAAAATGACAAGGTAAGTATTTCTGATCTATGTCCAAATTGTGAAAAATAGAAGTTGAATTGATAGCCTTTTAAATGACTCATACACTTTATCTCAAAAATGCATGTTTCAAAAACCCAACTTGTTGAGATAAAGAAACAAAATGAAGAGCTACAGAAAAAGAATGATGAATATGTTTAAAATCATTCAGGAGTTGCAGCAATCTCACTTTCAAAATTCTAAGAAACAAAAAATTCTTGAAACGCATCCTCCTGACGAGGATACAGAAAAGGAAATTTTGAAAACTGAGGTTATGGAACTAAAAAATGATATTTCCAACTTTGTCAAATCTACAGAAACATTTCAAAAGATAATGGGTCCAATCTTGGAATATTTGACAAGGCTGGAATTGGTTTTAAAAGCTCTCAAAAAAAAAATATATGAAAACTTTTTCTTGCCTAAAAAAGGAGAGATAGGCCTAAATGCACCTTTTGCAAAAAACTTGGGCATACTTCCCAAAATCTGTCATGCTAAGAAGAAAGCTAACAATGGAAAAGGCAGCATGCTCATTCTGTGGTAAACATGGGCACCATATTCTATTTGCCATCATAAAAGGAATATCCTCAAAAGAGGAAAAACTAACCAACAAGGACCCAAAGCTATATGGGTACCTAAGTCTCTTTTAAACTCTAAAAACAGTCATCCTCTATCACAAAGACAGCCTTTGGTACTTGGACAGTGTTGCTCAAGGCATATGACGGGAGATAAGCACTGCTTCATGTCATTGGAGATAAAGGATGGAGGATCAGTCACATTTGGTAATAATGATAAAGCTCAAATAAAGGAACATGTATTATTGGTTAAGAATAATTCTGCAAAAATTGAAAATGGTTCAATTATTGTGGATGGCTTGAAACATTAACTTGCTTAAGCGATTAGTCATTGTGCGATATGTGTTTTGAAGTTATTTTTAAGCCAACTCTATGTGAGGTTAAACACTATCCTCGGTAGGTTCTTTTCCGGTTTT
>PGTU02006634.1:0-48601 GCA_002896215.2 Cicer echinospermum
ATTTTTAAAATACAATATTAAAAAATATTAAAAAATATTAAAGTGATAAAATACAATATTAAAAAATATTAAAGTGATAATATACTTACACAAAGTTCTATTACTTTTTGAACATTTTCGTTATCAACCACTCCATCCTAATTTACACGAGCTTCCTTCCACAAGATATGACGACCCAACGGTTGATCGGATTGGGTGTCTTGTTGCTATTTGTTAAGATCATAAACAAAATATTAGTTAGAAACTATAGTTTATAATACAAATTCCCTCGTTATATAAAAGTGATGTTTAATTACTTACAAGTTTTTGCTTTAGACGTGCATATCCCATACGTGATTTTTTGAATGGGTGCGTCGAATTTTATGCCCTCTCGCAATTTGCCTTACTTATATTCTATATAAAAAAAAATAACAATCGTGTAAAAATTTAAAATACGCTATGAATATGAATAATCAAACACAAATGCTAATAAATTAATCACTTACCACAAACGCGGGGTTCGAACGTTTTGATACAAATGCACTCCATTCTTCTTTTGATATATAATGTTTATATATTCTTGGAGCTTCAGCATTTGTATTTCCTTCACTATCTTTTAGATAGAAATTTGAGAGGTGAGATCTAAAACCCCGGTGTATTTTCCCGACAACTCTCAATACGTAATTCTTTCTCACCTCATCAAGAACAAAAGCAGTCTGCAAGCGAAATAAAGATATAGTTTGAGTAAAGAGTAAAGTATTACAATGGAAAAAATTATAAATGACAAAAGAGTGGATCAAAAAAGTTACGTGTATATCATTCCACAATATATCTTTCGCATCCTTCAACGCCTTATCTTTCCAATCATCAATGGTAATGGGGATATTCTGACGAACAACAGCCCCAATGTAACTTACAAACATGGAGCTGTTGGGGTCAATTGATTGACCACTCTCATTCCATCCAACCTAATAAACTCATATAGTAAGTACATGCTTTCAAAAAAGATAAAAAAAAATAAACAGCAAACAGAGTATAATATACCTCAAATTTAATGCCACTGCTCCTTGCTTTTATGACCTTTTGCATTATGGTTGCACCACATTTGACTTCATTTTCGTAAGTATTAGTGTTGACAACTTCCTCATTTTGACAATCTAAATCTTTGTGGTATCCATTTATCCTACAACAATGTTTCACCATGCAGTTCAGTACACTTCACAGCCTCAACATGCAGTATTCTAAGTACGTATCAGTATCAGTATAACTTAAACAAGTCAACATGCATTTGAGTGATACAAAAAATTAATAACATCATACCTGAATAGTGGAGGTTCGAAGAAATACGTAATGCGCAGAAATGAGGTTTGCAGAAATAACGATCGCAGAAATATGGTTCGAAGAAATACGTAATGAGGGTTTAGTATTTCAATGAAAGATATGGTGTGTAATGGAGAGAGTGATCGTGATGGAAATACTATTCGAACAGGTAGAATTATCGTGGAGAATAGGTTTGTAATGGGAAGAGATGATAGGGTTTGCAAGGAAGAGAACAACGATGAAGAGGAGATGATAGTGAAGTTACGTAATGAAGAGGAAACTGAAGCGGTTTTACTGTTATATATAAATCCTATTACAGCGCTTTTTAGAAGCTTTTACAGCGCTTGTTGGAAAAGTGGCTCTAAAAGACCTAGCCTTTACAACACTTGTTGGAAAACACGCTCAATAAAAGGCCTCCTTATTTTATTTTTAAAAAGGCCTTTTACAGCGCTTTTACACTATAGCGCTGTAAGACCTCCTGTTTTCTTCTAGTTGTATGAATGTTTTTTTTAAAAGCCTTTTAATGGCCTTTTCACATTAAGTGCTGTTAAAAGACCTCCTTGTTTTCTTATGTTATATGAATGTTTTTTAAAAGCCTTTTACAACACTTTTTTCAAATAAGCGCTCTATAAGGCTCCTTATTTTTATTTTTATAAGGCCTCTTTTTCAGTTCAGATCAATTCAGTTCATGTTAATTACTAATTTATATTCAGCTCAGTTCATGTTAATTTACTAGTTTTATATTCATTACATGAACTTAGTATAAAACACTCAAATCAAGCTAAATATAAGCAGAAAATAATTTAATCAGAAAATCAAATACATGCCTGCTTATATAAAACAATTAAACATTGTTCAAACAATTAAGATTACATAAACTCAGTTCATATTACATGGCTTATATTAAAACAATAAACATGTACATTAAGCTGCCCTTCTTCTTTTCCTGGTGGGATTCACATTTGTTTGTCCATTTACAATACGAAACGATGGATTAATCAAATTCCCTCACCATGATCATCTCTAAGATATAAACCATCATCAGTTGAATCAATTTCATGTGGTTGTTATGATGTTGCAAATAAAAGATCATTACAACATCTCTCATTATTGTTATCATCACTTATTTTATTGGTCCGATAGGACAACATACCATTTATCATCAGCAGGATCAGTGCAAAACACTTGTTAAGCTTGCGACGCTAAAATAAAAGGTCTCTTTGTATCCCACCCTATTAAAAATAGACAAGCAATAACCCTGACTCATCAATTCGAACGCCATTATTATTATCGGACCACTTGCAACCAAATATAGGAACACGAAACACTGTGTAGTCTAACCTCCATATGCGCTCGATAACCCCAAAATATGATAGATTTGCATATATTGGGTTTTTGCTCCTTTTGCACTTTAGACATGCATCGCTTCAGCTACGAGAGTGACTCCGCTATTTTGCATAGTGGTCTGATCATCTTGTTCTTTGGTATAAAATGTGTAGCCGTTAACAACATAACCAGTGTAAGGAAGACATGTAAACTCAGACCATTTGCTAGCCACCTCAATCTCTGTGAAATGATCCAGGGTCTATATCAAACTTTGAATTTATGTTGATTTTTTAACCATGTTATAAAACTTCGATTGTGCTCTCGAGTTATCCAATTTTGATTCCTATTCATGTTCAAACGAGATAACTGATCCATGTGTATTGTTAACATACGGTTTGAACCTCATCATCATTGTGCAGAACATACAATTGTGCCTATCCCATCTGTCCTTGAAATAGTCATTAGTCTCCTTCCAATTATCCCTTCTCCTGATATTCTTCCCGAATGATGAGACATGGAACCCTATGGATTCAGCATTGGACAGATATTCAGTACAAATTTAGCAAGTTCTTCAACAATGTACCGTTCAACAATACAACCTTCTAGTCGACTTCTACTTTTTACGTACCCTTTTAATATTTTCATATATCGTTCTATCGGATACATCCAACTCATATAAGCTGGCCCACAAAGTTGTGTCTCCTTAACCAGATGAACAGTAAGGTGAACCATTATATCAAAAAATGAGGGTGGGAATACATTCCAAGTTCACACAAAGGAACAACAATTTCCTCTGCAATGTCGGTAATTTCTGAGGATCGATCACTTTACTACAAATTTCCTTTAAGAAGAAACATAATCTAGTTAAGGCTCGTCGAACTTTTTCAGGTAAAATGGAACGTATACCTATTGGTAGCAAATGCTCCATTAGAATATGACAATCATGGGTCTTCAAACCTTTTAACTTGAGTCTTTCATACAACAAATTTTTAATGTTTGAAGAGTATCCTTCTGGAACTTTAACTTCGTGTAGAAATTTTACATAAAACAATTTTTTCCTTTCTAGATAGAGTATGAGCAGCTAGAGGTAGATATGTGCGATTTTCTTTCTTTACGGAACACCATTCATTTCTTATTCCCATATCGACCAAGTCCAATCTTGCATTGATGCCATCTTTAGATTTTCCTGGAACATTGAGTAACGTAACAATAACACTATCAAATACATTTTTTCAATATGCATCACATCGAGGAAATGTCTTATATACAATGACTTCCAATATGGCAATTCAAAGAAAATTGATTTTTCTTCCACCCAATTTGGACCAGCTCTCCCGCAAAAGGTTTGTCAAATTTATTGGTCAAACCTTCTACTTTTTCAAGTATTTCATATCCGTCGGTGCTAAAGGAGCTTTACCTTCCTCTGATTTTCCATTGAATGCATTTCTCCACCCACGATATTGATGACTATAAGATAAAAATCTATGATGTACAAGAAATACATTCTTCTTACAATGTTTCAACCTCATCCAGTTTGTACTCTCTTCACATATAGGACATGCACACTGACCTTTAATGTTATATCCTGATAAATTACCATATGCTGGAAAATCATTAATTGTGTCGAACAACATAGCCCTCAAATTGAAATATTCTTTCTTATACCCATCATAAACTTCCACAACCTGTCTCCCACATTATTTTAAATTTTCAATTAAAGGAGTCAAGTACAGATCGATATCATTCCCCGGTTGTTTGGGTCCAGAAATTAACAGAGACAACATCATAAAATTACGCTTCATACATAACCATGGAGGTAGGTTATAAATCAACAAAATCACAGGCCACGTGCTGTGTGAGATGCTTTGAAGACCATATGGGATCATTCCATCAGTAGAAAGTGCAAGTCTTAGATTTCTTTACTCTATCCCGAATTTAGGATACACGTGATCAATTTTTGCCCATTGTGGGGAATCTGCAGGGTGTCAAAACATTCCATCTCTAATTCTTTCATCTGCATGCCATGTCAAGTGTTTTGAATCTTCTTCAGTACAATGCATGCGTCTAAATCTTGGTATTATAGGAAAATACCACGCGACTTTTGCTGGAGTAGATTCTTTCTTCTTATATCGAGAGACATTGCATTTCAGACACACCTTTAGTAATTCATATTCGTTTCGTAACATATGAATCCTTTCGTAACTCATGCCAATAGAGCACAAAATCTGTTTAGCCTCATAGGTTCGACTGGGAAGTTCATTATCATCTGGCAACATATCTTTCAAGAGTGTTAATAATTCTGTGAAGCTTTTATCAGACCATCCATTACTCGCTTTTAATTTGTACAACATTAATATCGCGGATAGTCTTGTGAATTTAGTACAACCATTATATAATGGTTTCTCTGCATCACTCAACAAACTCTCAAACATTTTAGGACAATCCCGAAGATCTTCTTCAATTACTTTTCCAATCTCCTCAACTCGGTCGGCTCATATGTATATGTATCGAAGTCAGTTGAAGCATATGTCGAACCATTCTCAAAATTAATGTTTCCTTTTTTTTTCTCACAATGTCTTATCCAACATGTATAGTTTTGATCAATTTCATTACATACTAAATGTCCTTCCAATTCATCTTCTCTAACGCATTTTCCAAAACAACATTTTAAACAAGGACAAACTTTATCCAACATGTATATTTGGATCTTTTGCATTCTTCACTGCAAAATCAACAAACTCCTTCACTCCATTTTCATACTCTTTTGACAATCGATTGGCAGACATCCATTTCTGGTCCATATTATATGACCTATATAAATGCAATTACAAAATAATAAGCTACTGAACAGATCAACAAATTTCAAAAAGAAACCAATATCAACATATCTAATATTGGAAAATGGAAACCAAGGTCCATTATTATGTAACAATTTCAAAACAGAAAAGATTTCAAAATAAAACAGATCAACAATTTTCAAAAAGAAAGATTTAATATTTAACAATTTATTAGTTTTCAATTATTAAAAAACTAAAGATTTTTTGACAACAACAAATTAATAAATACCTGAGACAACATAGATGGCCGCACAGTACGTAGAGGAGATGAGGGTTCCCAGAGTAGAGGTGATGAGGGTTCGTAAATTTGATTTAAATTTGTTTTTATTTATTTAAAGTAAATGATTTTTATTTAAAGTGAATGATTTTACAGCGCTTGTAGAATAAGCGCTCTAATAGGTCCTTTAATTATGTGAAAGCGCAAGGCTTTTACAGCACTTGTAACAAAAGCGCTCTAATATTTCATTTAATTATTTGAAAACTCATGTCTTTTACAACACTTGTGAAAAAAGCACTGTAATAGGTCATTTAATTATTTGAAAGCGCAAGTCTTTTACAGCGCTTGTTCTAAAAGCGCTGTAAAACATTATGTGAGGGCGCTTCATTTTACAGCGCTTGTGTACAAGCGCTGTAAAAGCATTGTAAACATTATGCGCAAACGCTATATGACCCTACAACAGCGCTTTTTCACAGCACTTGTCAAAAAAACGCTGTTATAGGCGCTGTTATATTTTTAAAATATATTTACAACAACGCTTGTATTTAGTAAGCGCTGTAAAAGGAGCGCTATAAAATGACATTTTTCGCGTAGTGCCTTAAAGCATTCTTCTCCTAAATATATAATAATGTTTCTCATTTCGGGTCAGATTTCAAACACTAGCCATTGTGTGGTCTGAAAATACAGATTTTGGTCCATTTTTGTCGAGGGGTTCGAAAATTGCCTGAAAAGTCCAGATGAAATTGAGGACCGAGAAACCCTTATAACATTATTCATCTAAATTTATAATTGTGTATCAAGTTCCGCGTCAGAATACAAATACAAGCAATCGTCTTGTTCGAAAATACGGATTTCGGTCCATTTTAGTCGTCTGATACGAAAATCATCTGAAAAGTCCAGATGAAATCAAGGACCTGGAGAACCTTAAAGCATTCTTCTCCTAAATATATAATAGTGTTACGAGTTCTGTGTCAGATATCAAACATTAGCCATCGTCTGGTCCGAAATTACATATTTCAATTTATTTTTGTCGAGGCGCACAAATATCGCCCAAAAAGTATAGCTGAAATCGAGGACCAAGAGGCCCTTATAGCATTCTTCTCCTAAATTTATAACTGAGTTTTGGGTTTCGCCTCAGATTGCAAACACTAGAAATTGTGTTGTTCGAAAATACGGATTTCGGACCATGTTTGTCGGGTGGTATGAAAATCGCCCGAAAAGCCCAGTTATAATCGAGGACCGGGAGACACTTATAGCATTCTTCTCCTAAATTTATAATTGAGTTTTGGGTTCCGTATCAGATTTCAAACACTAGCAATCATCTTGTTTGAAAATACAAATTTCGGTCGATTTTTTTCGGGTGGTACGAAAATCACCCAAAAAGTCCAGATGAAATCTAGGACCGGGAGAGCTTGATATCATTCTTCTCCAAAAGTTATTACTGGTTTTTAGATTCCGCGCCCGATTTTAAACACTTGCCATCGTCTGGTCCGAAAATATAGATTTCGCCCTTTTTTGTCGAAGGGTAAGAAAACGCTTGAAAAGTCTAGATGAAATCGAGGACCGAGAGACCCTTATAACATTATTCTCCTAAATTAATAATTGTGTTTCGAGTTCTATGTCGAATTTCAAACACTAGCAATTGTTTTTGTTCAAAAATACGAATTTCAGCCCATTTTAGTCGGGTGGTATCACCCGAAATACAGGATGAAATCGAGGACTGGGAAACCCTTATAGCATTCTTCTCCTAAATATATAACAGTGTTTCATATTCCAAGTCAGATTTCAAACACTAGCCATCGTCTGGTTCGAAAATATAGATTTTGGTCCATTTTTGTCGAAGGGTACGAAAATCGTCTGAAAAGTTCAGATGAAATCGACGACCGAGAGACCTTTTTAACATTCTTCTTCTAAATTTATAACTGTATTTCGGGTTCCATGTCAAATTTCGAACACTAGCCATCGTCTGGTCTGAAAATACGAATTTCAACCCATTTTAGTCTAGTGGTATGAAAATCGCCCAAAAAGTCCAACTAAAATCAAGGACTGGGAGACCCTTATAGCATTCTTCTCCAAAATTTATAACTGTGTATCAGGTTCCGAGTCAAATTTCAAACAGTAGGCCTCGTCTATTTAGGAAATACTGATTTTTGTCCATTTTTGTCGGGTGGTATGAAAATCGCCCAAAAAGTCAAGATGAAATCGAGGACCAGAAACCCTTATAGCATTCTAATAAAAATTCATAACAGTGTTTCTGGTTTTGCGGCAGATTTCAAACACTAGCTATCGTCTGGTTCAAAAATACAAATTTTGGTCCCTATTTGTCGAGGGGTACACAAATTGCCCAAAACGTCTAGATGAAATCGAGGAGAAGAAGATTCTTTTAGCATTCTTCTCCTAAATTTATAACTGAGTTTCGTGTTCTGCGTCAGATTTTCAAACACTAGCCATCGTCTGGTCCGAAAATACGAATTTCGGTCCTTATTTGTCGGGTGGTACGAAAATTTCCTAAAAAGTCTAGATGAAATCGAAGACCAGGAGACCTTTAAAGAATTCTTCAAAATTCATAACTGTGTTTTGGGTTCCGTGTCAAATTTCAAAACACTAGCCCTCGTCTGGTCCGAAAATAGAGATTTTAGTCCATTTTTGTTAGGTGGTACAAAAATTCCCCGAAAGACCAAATGAAATTTTGGATCTTCTAAATTTATAAATGTATATCGGGTTCCGCGTCAGATTTCAAACACTATCCATCGTCTTGTTGGAAATTAAGGATTTCCGTCCATTTTTGTCGAGGTGTACGAAAATCTCCCAAAAAGTCTATATGAAATCGAGGATCGGGCGACCCTTTTAGCATTCTTCTCCTAAATACATAACAATGCTTCTCATTTCGGGTCAGATTTCAAACACTAGACATCATCTAGTATGATAATATAGATTTTGGTCCATTTTGTCGAGGGTTATGAAAATCGGCCGAAAAGACCAAATGAAATCGCCGACCGAGAGACCCTTATAGCCATCTTCTTCGAAATTTATTACTGTATTTCGGGTCCATGTCAAATTTCAAACACTAGCCATCGTCTGGTCCGAAAATACGGATTTCAATCCATTTTAGTCTAGTGGTATGAAAATCGCCCGAAACGTCCAGATGAAATCGAGGACCAGGAGACGATGGCTAGTGTTTGAAATCTGACGCGGAACCCGGAACACGTGATAAGTTTAGGAGAAAATGCTATAAGAGTCTTCTGGTCTTGGATTTCATCTAGACATTTCAGGCAATTTTCATGCTGTGACACCCTAAACCCCAAAATAATATATATCATATTTCTATAAAATTTGCAGCGGATAAATAAAAATATGTTTCCAAGAAAATAAAAACTTTAATTTTAATTTAGCATATCATGTTTCTCAAAAATCAAAAGGAACACCTTAACTTCTTTACTCCATAGTGCAATCTCAATAAGCTTGAATTAAGTATAATTACTTGATTTAATTCTAAAAACCTACTAGTACTTATATGGTTTTCATACAAAAGTCGTTTCAAAATAAATAAGTAAAATACAAATTACAACCCTTATTCCCGGTATCACCTATCAGAGCGGGGTTCCTCCCAAACTTGAACTTCAAGACTTATTAACCTGTAACAACTGCGATTTTGCAAACGCAGGGCCAAGCCAGTCAAACACAAACAACGAAGGAGGTGAGTTTCAAAATCATGTTAATAGTATAATATAAGTAAGAAGAACACACAACAATCATAATAGACCGTATCATAATCACATTACGATATATCAAAATATTTAAGTAAATAGTATCATATTATAACATCAAATTCACTAAAGTAGATAGTCATCTCATTATAATATGCATCAAATCATCTAAGAGTAATTATTATTACTTTTGAAACACATCAATCACCACAAAACAATCACAAGTAAATGCAATGCTATGCATGAGCTTAGACTCTACTTCACAATGTGGTACCATTCTAACTCTGAAGTACTTGGTTAGGAGGCTTGATACTATGCCACCATCCCGGTGGACGGACAATTCAAATTGGCCTTGTCCTCATAGATCCCTCAACTCAACCCGAGACACATATACGCGACAATCGAGGTAAACATGTGTTGCGTGGTAGCTCCCGACATTTGGAGTGCGACCTCCAAGTCACCTAGGAATTCCCCACCCGAATACCTCCAAGGTCTAACAATCTTGCCTTTAAGGCTCGACAGCAGACCGCCACGATCAGGCTCATTCAGTTGTACTTCCCCAGAATCACTAGCCTTGTCAGGCCCTACCTATATGATGACAAAATAATCTCCACTTCACAAATTCACAATATTTATTTTCTCCCCTCGTTGGTATATGATACTCCATTAAAACCGTCATCTCAAACACAAATCGAAATCACCATTATTTCATCAACTATGGGGTTAATTTAATATTATCATCACAATATCACTATCATTATTCATATCTCATCACATAAACTCATCACAATTTTATAGAATCAATATCATCAATAAAACATCATCATTATCATCGCATAAACTTATCATAGATTTATATTATAAATCACACATCATCATCAAATTAACTTACATTATACACTACATTCACATAAACTCATTTAATCAAACATATGCACTAAATTCATTTGAAATCAAATATCACAATGATATCAAAATATAACAATAACATCAAATATCACAATAATTTCAAATATCACAATAATATCAAATATCACAATAATGTTAAATATCACAATAATATAAATATAACACATTTAACGAAATTAAATCAATCAACACTTTATAAATATTTCTATTTCACATTTTAATCTCACAATTTTCTTATTTCTAGATTAATTAATTTATCACTCAAAGGGCTATTGCCGTACGTAGCGAGCCCCGGATGAATCGTTGGGAAATACGGTTTTTCCGTTCATCTCACAATATATTATACTCATGAATTCAAACGTTCTCTCACCCGTTACCTTATTTCGACGCTTTCACACACGAATACGATTCCACGAGCAAACACCTTTGTTCATTGACTCTTTGTCCATCAATCGTTCTAACTCGATAGTTTATGGGTAAACGTTAAAAATAGTTTATGAGAAGATACTCTAAAAACTAAATTCAAAATTCGTTCAAGGAAACTTACCATAAATCAGAAAACAAATCATTGGATAAAATAGCAATTTTTCACACGGTCGTTTTGGCGTTGGTTTCACTCAAATCGACTTACGATGAAGGAGAACGGTTCAAACTAAGTAATTTAACAAGCGGAGAAGTCGGGGATTTTAGAGAGAAATTTGTATGGTTAAAAATCTGAGGAAGTATGTTTATTTTGACTACCTAAATGAATAAAACGACATACTCAAATTTGGACGAGAACGGAGAAACTTTTCATGAACAATTATCGATCGTCGGTGTCAAACTATAGGTTGTTGTTGTGTTTCTCTTTGGTTCTACGGCTACTGCAGCTCCTTTCTTACTTTTCTTATTTTTATTTTATTAACATAATTAGAGTTAACATAAATGGGTCAAGCCCATTTGTCCCTTATTTAATATATGTTTTACTATTATTATTTTTATTTTTCTAAAACAAAATTAAATTTACTTAATCTCATTTTTTTAATACTCTTCCAAACATCATTAAATTTTCAAAACATTACTAATATTTCATAATTAATATATGCTAAATTAGAGTAATTAATATAATCAATATAAAAAAAACATATTACTAATAATTAAAACTCACATTCAAAATAATATCTACAATTATACTTATTTCTCAAAATACTCACATTATAATAATATCATCATATTAGAAAATAGTCAAAATTATAAAATAAATAAATATTACACCAACACTTTATATTAATTACTAAATCATAATAAATATATATAAAATCACAATGTCATAAAAAAGTGTAAAAAAATAAAAGAAATCAAACACAATATCAATTTTATCTCAAGATATTATTTATAAAAAAAATATCTAAAAATAGAAAGTTGTTATAAATAATTGAAATATAACTACGTGCATACTTAATATCAGTCAAACAAAATATTACATTAATTAAGTACACGTATATACACGTAAAATCGAATAAAATCTTTTTCTTTAAACTATATATTACACTAAAATACTATTATTTTTCAAAAAAAAAATAGATCAAAGAGTAAAATATAATATTTATTATTATATATCGCTCATGTAATCTAATATATATAAAACTAGCACATCATAAACTAATCAACATATATTATAAATAATTTTAACACCAAATTAATTATCTAAATTCCTATTTAATTAATACAATAGTTTATTATAAAATTTAGGGTGTTACACATGCCCCCGACTAAAATGGACCGATATACGTATTTTCGAACAAGATGATGAATAGTGTTTGAAATCTGACGCGGAAATCGAAACACAATTATAAATTTAGAAGAAGAATGCTATAAGGGTCTCTCGATCCTCGATTTCATCTGGACTTTTTGGGTTCGGACCAGATGATGGCTAGTGTTTGAAATCTGATGCAAAACCCGAACACTGTTATATATTTAGGAGAAGAATTTTATAAGGGTCTCCTGGTCCTCAATTTCATCTAGACTACTCGGGCGATATTCGTACCACCCGACAAAAAGGACCGAAATCCCTATTTTTGAACAAGACGATGGATAGAGTGTGAAATCTAACGCGGAACCCAAAAAACAGTTATAAACTTAGGAGAAGAATGCTATAAGAGTCTCCTGGTCCTCGATTTCATCTGGACATTTCGCGCGATTTTTGTACCACACGATTAAAATGGATCGAAATTCGTATTTTTGAACAAGATAATAGCTAGTGTTTCAAATCTGAAGCGGAAACCGAAACACAGTTATAAATTTAGAAGAAGAATGCTATATGGGACTCTCGGTCCTTGATTTCATCTGAACTTTTCGGGTAAGTTTCTTACCAATTGACAAAAATGGACCAAAATCTGTATTTACAATCCAGACGATGGCTAGTGTTTGAAATCTGACGCGGAACCCGAAACACAGTTATAAATTTAGGAGAAGAATGCTATAAGAGTCTCCTGGTCTTCGATTTCATTTGGACATTTCGGGTGATTTTTGTACCACCCGACTAAATTAGACCAAAATCCGTATTTTCGAACAAGACGATGGCTAGTGTTTGAAATCTGAAGCGAAACCCGAAACACATTTATAAATTTAGAAGAAGTATGCTATCAGGGTCTCTCGGTCCTCGATTTCATCTGGACTTTCCGGGCGAGTTTCTTACCCCTCGACAAAAATTGACCAAAATCTATATTTTTGGACCAGAAGATGGCTAGTGTTTGAAATTTGATGCAGAACCTAAAATACTATTATAAATTTAGGAGAAGAATGCTATAAGGGTTTCCCAGTCCTTGATCTTATCTGGACATTTGATGCGATTTACGTACCACACGAAAAAAGTGATTGAAATCCATATTTTCGAACAAGACGGTGGCTAGTGTTTGAAATTTGACATGGAACCCGAAATACAATTATAAATTTAGAACAAGAATGCTATAAGGGTCTCCCAGTCGTCGATTTCATCTGGACTTTTCTGGCGATTTTCGTACCCCTGACAAAAATGGACCAAAATCTATATTTTCGGACCAGACGATGGCTAGTGTTTAAAATTTGACCCGGAATCCAAAACACTGTTATATATTTAGAAGAAGAATGCTATAAGGGTCTCCCGGTCCTCAATTTCATCTGGTATTTTCGGGGGATTTTCGTACCACCCGATTAAAATGGACTGAAATTCGTATTTTTGAACAAAACAATGGCTAGTGTTTGAAATCCGACACAAAACTCGGAACACAATTATAAATTTAGGAGAAGAATGCAATAAGGATCTCTCGATCCTCGATTTCATCTAGACTTTTTAGGCGATAATCTTACCCCTCGACAAAAAAGGACCGAAATCTATATTTTAGAAACAGACGATGGCAAGTGTTTGAAATCTGACGCGGAACCTAAAAACCATTATTAAATTTTGGAGAAGAATGCTATCAGGGTCTCCCGGTCCTTGATTTCACCAGGACTTTTCAGGTGATTTTCGTACCACCCGACAAAAAATGGACCGAAATCCATATTTTCGAACAAGATGATTGCTAGTGTTTGAAATTTGATGCGGTACCCGAAACTCAGTTATAAACTTAGGAGAAGAATGCTATAAGGGTCTCGCGGTCGTAGATTTTATCTGGGATTCTCCGGTGATTTTTGTACCACTAGACAAAAATCCTTATTTTCGAACAAGACAATTGCTAGTGTTTGAAATCTGGCGTGAAACCCGAAACATAGTTATAAATTTAGAAGAAGAATGCTATAAGGGTTTCCTAGTCCTTGATTTCATCTGGTCTTTTCGGGCAATGTTCGTACCCCTCGACAAAAATGGACTCAAATATGTTTTTTCTGACCAGACTATGGCTAGTATTTGAAATCTAGCGCGGAACTCGAAACACAATTATAAATTTTGGAGAAGAATGCTATAAGGGTCTCCCGGTCCTCGATTTCATCTTGATTTTTCGGGCAATTATCATACGATCCAACTAAAATTGACCAAAATCCGTATTTTCGAAAAAGTCTATGGCTAGTGTTTGAAATCTGACACGCAGCCCGAAACCCAGTTATAAATTTTAGAGAAGAATGATATAAGGGTCTCCGGTTCCTAGATTTCATCGGGACATTTCGGGCGATTTTCGTACCACCCGACTAAAATGGGCCGAAATCCGTAATTTCCAACAAGACTATGGCTAGTGTTTGAAATCTGTCGCGGAACCCGATATACATTTATAAATTTAAGAGAAGAATGCTATATTACTCTTCTAGTCCTCGATTTCATCTGGACTTTTTGCGCGATATCCGTACCACCTCACAAAAATGGACTAAAACTTGTATTTTCGGACCAAACGATGGCTAGTGTTTGAACCCGAATCAAAGTTATAAATTTTGGAGAAGAATGCTACAAGGTTCTCCGGGTCTTCGATTTCATCTGGACTTTTCGGGTGATTTTCGTACCACCCGACTAAAATGGACCAAAATCCTTCTTTTCGAACAACATGATAGCTATTGTTTGAAATTTGATGCGGAAACCGACACACATTTATAAATTTAGAAGAAGAATGCTATAAGGGACTCTTGGTCCTCAATTTCATCTGGACTTTTTGGGCGAGCTTCGTGCCCCTCGACAAAAATGGACCAAAATCTGTAATTTTGGACTAAACGATGGCTAGTTTTTGAAATCTGATGTGAAACCCGAATAACTGTTATATATTTAGGAGAAGAATGCTATGAGGGTCTCTCGGTCATCGATTTCATATGGACTTTTCGGGTGATTTTTGTACCACCCGACTAAAATAGATCGAAATCCGTATTTTCGAAAAAGATGATGGCTAGTTTTTGAAATCTGATGCAGAAACCGAAACACAGTTATAAATTTAGAAGAAGAATGCTATATGGGGACTCTCATTCCTCGATTTCATCTGAACTTTTCGGGCAAGTTTCTTTCCCCTTGACAAAAATGAACCAAAATCTGTATTTTCAATCCAGACGATGGCTAGTGTTTGAAATCTGAGGCAGAACCCGACAAAGAATGATATATATTTAGGAGGAGAATGTTAAAAGGGTCTCTCGGTCCTCGATTTCATCTAGACTTTTAAGGCGATTTTCGTACCACCCGACAAAAATGGATTGAAATCCATTTTTTCGAACCAGACGATGGTTAGTTTTTTAAATATGATGTTGAACCCGAAATACTGTTATAAATTTAGGAGAAGAATGCAATAAGGGTTTCCCGGTCCTCGATTTCATTTGGACTTTTCGGGCGATTTTCGTACCACCCGACCAAAATTGACCGAAATTTGTATTTTAGGACCAGACGATGGCTTGCATTAGAAATGTGACGCTAAACTTGAAACATAGTTATAAATTTTGGATAAGAACGCTATAAGGGTATCCTGGTCCTCGATTTCATCCGGAGTTTCCGGGCAATTTTCGTACAACCTGACTAAAATGGACCGAAATCCGTATTTTCGAACTAGACGATGGATAGATTTCGAAATCGTACACGGAACGCGAAACACAGTAATAAATTTAGAAAAAGAATGCTATAAGAGTCTTCTGGTCCTCGATTTCATTTGGACTGTTCGTATGATATTCGTACCCCTCGAATAAAATGGACCGATATACATATTTTCGAATAGGATGATGAATATTGTTTGAAATCTGACGTGGAACCCGACACAATATTATAACGGTCTCCCGGTCCTCGATTTCATCTAGACTTTTCGGGCGATTTTCCTACCACCTTACTAAGATGGACCTAAATTCGTATTTTCGAACAAGACTATGGCTAGTGTTTGGAATATGACGCATAACTTGAAACAAAGTTATCAATTTAGAATAAGAATTTTTTAAGGGTGTCCTGGTCCACGATTTCATTTGGACTTTTTGGGCAATTTTTGTACCACCCAACAAAAATGAACTGAAATTCGTATTTTACGACCAGACGATGGCTAGTGTTTAAAATCTGGGGCGGAGCCCGAAAAATAGTTATAAATTTTGGAGAAGAATGCTATAAGGGTCTCTTGGTCCTCGATTTCATCTGGACTTTTCCGGCGATTTATATCTTCAAACAAAACAATGGTTAGTGTTTGAAATCTGGCGCGGAACCCGAAACAATATTATAAATATTGGAGAAGAATGGTATAAGGGTCTCCAGGTCCTCGATTTCATATGGATTTTTTGGACGATTTTGTACCACCCGACTAAAATGGACCAACATGATATAAGGGACTCTCGGTATTCGATTTCATTTGGACTTTTCGGGCGATTTTCGTACCCCTCGACAAAGAAGGACCAAAATCAGTATTTTCAGACTAGACGATGGCTAGAGTTTGAGATCTGCCGCAGAACCCGAAATACTGTTATAAATTTTGGAGGAGAATGCTATAAGGGTCTCTCGGTACTCGATTTCATCTAGACTTTTTGGGCAATTTTTGTACCACCACACAAAAATGGACCAAAGTCCTTAGTTTCGAACCAAACGATGGTTAGTGTTTGAAATATCAGACGCAGAACGCGAAAAGCATTAATAAATTTAGGAGAAGAATGCAATAAGGGTCTCTTGGTCCTCAATTTCATCTAGACTTTTCAGGCAATTTTTGTATCACCCCACAAAAATCGACCGATGGCTAGTGTTTGAATTCTGATGTGGAACCCGAAACATAATTATAAAATTTGGAAAATAATGCTATAAGGGTTTCCTGGTCCTCGATTTCATCTGGTCTTTTCGGGGGATTTTTGTACCACCCAACAAAAATAGACCGAAAATCGTATTTTCGGACCAGACGATGGCTAATGTTTGAAATCTGGCGTAGAACCCGAAACACAGTTATAAATTTTCGTACCACCCAACTAAAATGGATCGAAATCCGTATTTTCGAACAAAACGATGGCTAGTGTTTGAAATCTGATGCGGAACCCGAAACACAGTTATAAATTTATGGAATTCTATAAGTTATTAATATATTCGTTTTATAGTTTTACATCATAACAAAGTTATAATAACATATAATAAAATAGAGTTGTCAAATAAAGTAATAATTACTTATTTATTTGACAACTCTATTTTATTAAATGATATTACTATCTTCATTATGCAGTCAAACTTTAAAATAAAGATAATAATAACATATAATAAAATAGAATTATCAAATAAATTAATAATTACATATTTATTTGACAACTCTGTTTTATTATTCGTTATTATTATCTTAGTTTTGTAGTTGTACTAAATAACGAAAATAATAATAACATATAAAAAAATTGAGTTGTAAAGTTGTCAAATAAAGTCATAATTACATATTTATTTTACAACTCAATTTTGTTATATGTTATTATTATTTTGGAATCCATATTTATGAACCAGATGATGGCTTGTGTTTGAAATCTAATCCGAAACTCGAAACCCGAAACACAATTTTAAATTTAGGAGAAGAATGCTATAAGGGTCTCACACTCCTCGATATCATCTGGACATTTCGGGCGAAAACCGTACCACTCGACAAAAATGGACCAAATTCTTTTTTTGTACAAGATGATGGCTAGGGTTTAAAATCTGTTTGCTTGGGTTTGAAAATCATACCAAACAACAAAAATGGACCGAAATCCGTATTTTCGGACTAGACGATGGCTAGTGTTTTAAATCTGAGACGGAACCCGAATCACAGTCTTAAATGTAGGAGAAGAATTCTATAAGAATCTTCCGAACCTTGACTTCATTTGGACTTCTCTGACGATTTTTGTACATCACAACAAAAATAGACTGAAATTTGTATTTTTGGTTTAAACGACGACACTAAAATTTGTATTTCTTGACAAGACGATGGCTAGTGTTTGAAATCTAACCTGAAACACATTTATAAATTTAGGAGAAGCATGCTAAAAGTCTCTCCCGCTCGTGATTTTCATCTGGACTTTTTGGGCGATTTTCGTACCACCCGACAAAAATGGACTAAAATCCGTAACATATAATAAAATAGAGTTGTCAAATAAATATGTAATTATTACTTTATTTGACAACTCTAATTTAATTTTTATTATTATTATCTTCGTTTTATAGTTTTACTTTATAACAAATAGATAATAATAACATATAATAAAACAGAGATATCAAATAAAGTAATAATTACATATTTATTTTATTAGGGTTTAGTGTGTTAGGGTGTTTAGGGTTTAAGAAATCACGTTTAAGGATTAAGGTTTAGAGTTTAAGGTTCATGATTTCGGGTTTAGTGTTTAGGGTTTAGGGTTTAAGGGTTAGGATTTAAGGTTTAAGGTTTTGGGTTTGAGGTTCGGGTTATAGTATATAGGGTTATAATCTTTGCAAAATATTACTACAAAACGAACATAATAATATCATATATTGAATTATAGCTGTCAAATAAAGTTGTAATTATTAATTTATTAGAAAATAATATTTTATTATATGTTATCCTAATCTTCTTTATTAAATGTTATTATTATCTTCGTTTTGTAATTGTAATTAATAACAAATATAATAATAACATATAACAAAATTGAGTTGTCAAATAAATATGTCAAAATTAATTTATTTGACAACTCTATTTTAATATATGTTATTATTATCTTCGTTTTGTAGTTATATTTAATAATAAAGATAATAATAAAATATAACAAAATTGAGTTGTCAAATAAATAAAAAATAATTAATTAATTGACAAAACGAAGATAATAATAATATTTAATAAAATAGAGTTGGCTAATAAATAAGTAATTATTACTTTATTTGACAACACAATTTTATTATATGTTATTATTATCTTCGTTTTATTGTTTTACTACATAAAGAAGTTAATAATATATAATAAAATTGAGTTTATCAAATAAATATATAATTAGTATTTTATTTGACAACTTTATTTTATTATATGTTATTATTATCTTCATCATGTAGCACAACTATCTTATAAAGAGAATTTTAACATATAATAAAATAGAGTTTTCAAATAAAGTAATAATTATATTTTTATTTAATAGTTCAATTGTGTTATATGTTATTACAATTTTCGTTATTAAGTACATCTATAAAACGAAGATAATAATAACATTTAATAAAATAGAGTTTTCAAATAAAGTAACATTGACAACACTATTTTATTAAATGTTATTATTATCTTCGTTTTGTAGTTGTACTTAATAACAAAGATAATAATAAAATATAACAAAATTGAGTTGTGAAATAAATATGAAATAATTAGTTTATTCGACAACTCTATTTTATTTTATATTATTATTATCTTCGTTATTGAGTACAACTACAAAACGAAGATAATAGTAATATTTAATAAAATAGAGTTATCTAATAAATAAGTAATTATTACTTTATTTGAAAACACTATTTTATTATATGTTATTATTATATTCGTTTTATTGTTTTACTACATAACGAAGATAATAATAACATATAATAAAATTGTGTTTATCAAATAAATATGTACTTCTTACTTTATTTGACAACTCTATTTTATTATATGTTATTTTTATTTTCGTTATATAGTTGTACTTCATAACAAAGACAATATTAACATATAATAAAATAGAGTTGTTATATGTTATTATATGTCATTATTATCTTCGTTTTATAGTTTTACTTCATAACGAAGGTAATAATAATGTATAACAAAATTGAGTTTTAAAATAAATAAGTAATTATTATTTTATTTGACAACTCTATTTTATTATATGTTATTATTATCTTTCTTATGAAATAATACCTTAAAACGAAGATAATAATAAAATTAAATAAAATAGAGTTTTCAAATAATGTAATACTTAGATATTTATTTAACAACATTATTTTGTTATATATTATTATTAACTTCGTTTTCTATTTAATTTACAACTCGATTTTGTTATATGTTATTATTATTTTTGTTATTTAGTACAATTACAAAACGAAATTAATAAAACCAAAAAAATTGAGTTGTCAAATAAAAATGTAATTATTACTTTATTTGACAACTCTATTTTGTAATATGTTATTATTTACTTCGTTACAACTTATTTGTTTGACAACTCTATTTTATTTTATGTTATTATTATCTTAGTTATGATATAGAACTATAAAACGATAATATTAATAACATAGAAAAAAATTGAGTTGTCAAATAAACAAATAATTACATATTTATTTGACAAATCTATTTTATTATATGTTATTATAATCTTCATTACGAACAAAAACTATAAAACAAAGATAAAACAATATATAACAAAATAGAGTTGTCATATAAATATGTAATTATTACTTGATTAGACAACTCTATTTTATTATATGTTTATATATATTCATTATAAAGTACAACTACATGACGAAGATAATAGTATCATATAATAAAATAGAATTATCAAATAAATTAATAATTACATATTTATTTGACAACTCTGTTTTATTATTCGTTATTATTATCTTAGTTTTGTAGTTGTACTAAATAACGAAAATAATAATAACATATAACAAATTTGAGTTGTAAAATTAATATGTTATTATTACTTTATTTGACAACTCTATTTTCTTATATGTTATTATTATCTTCTTTGTCTAGTAAAACTATATAACGAATATATTAATAACATTTAATAAAATAGAGTTTTCAAATAATATAATAATTAAAAAGCATTCTTCTCGTAAATTTATAATTGTGTTTCGGGTCATATTTTGAACATTAGCCATCATTTGGTCTAAAAATACAAATTTTGTTCCATTTTTGTCGGGTGGTACGAAAATAGCCAGAAAAGTCTAGATGATATCGGGGATTTAAATACCACCTTATTTCGGTCCAATTTCGTAGGGTGGTACGAAAATCGTCTGAAAAGTCCCAATGAAATCGAGGACTCAGAGACTCTTATAGCATTCTTCTCTAACATTTATAAGTATGTTTCAGGTTCCGTGCCATATTTCAAACACTAGTCATCCTCTGATCCAAAAATACAGATGTTGGCCCATTTTTGTCGAGGGGTATGAAAGTCGCCCGAAAAGTTCAAATGAAATCGAGAACCGTGAGACCATTATAGCATTCTTCTCCAGAATTTATAACTTTGTTTCGGGTTCCGCGCCAGATTTCAAACACTAGCTATCGTCGAGTCCGAAAATACAGATGTTGGTCCATTATCGTCGATGGGTGCAAAAGTCACTCGAAAAGTCCAAATGAAATCAAGGACCGGGAGACCATTATAGAATTCTTGATCTAAATTTATAAATGTGTTTTGGGTTCCACGTTAGATTTGAAACACTAGCCATCGTCTTGTTCGAAAATACGGATTTCGGTCAATTTTAGTCGGGTGGTACGAAAATCGCCCGAAAAGTCTAGATGAAATCGAGGATTGGGAGACCATTATAGAATTCTTCTCCAAAATTTATAACTGTGATTCGAGTTCCGCACCAGATTTCAAACAGTAGCCATCGTCTTGTAAGAAAATACGGATTTTGGTTCATTTTTTTCAGGTGATACAAAATCGCCCGGAAAGTCTAGAAGAAATGGAGGACCAGGAGACCCTTATAGCATTCTTCTCTTAAATTTATAACTTTGTGTCGGGTTTTGTGTCAGATTTCCAACACTAACCATCGTTTGGCCTGAAACTACGAACTTTGGTCCATTTTTGTTGGGTGGTACTAAAATTGTCCGAAAAATCAAGATGAAATCAAGGACCAGGAGACCCTTATAGTATTCTTCTCCAAAATTTATAACTGTGTTTCGAGTTTCGCGCCAGATTTCAAACACTAGCCATCGTCTGGTCTTAAAATACTGATTTTGGTCCTTTTTGTCGATGGGTACGAAAATCGCCCGAAAAGTCCAAATAAAATCGAGGACCAGAAGACTCTTATTATATCATTCTTCTCCTGAAATTATAACTGTGTTTCGGGTTCCGCGTCTGATTTCAAACATTGGCCATCGTCTGGTCTGAAAATACAGAATTTGTTCCATTTATATCGATGGGTACGAAAATCGCTTGAAAAGTCCAAATGAAATCGGGGACCAAGTGACCCTTATAGAATTCTTCTTTTAAATTTAAACTCTATAACTCGACAAAAATCGACCGAAATCTGTATTTTCATACAAGACAATGCCTAGTGTTTGAATTCTAATGCGGAACCGAAAAACAATTATAAATATTGGAGAAGAATGCTATAAGAGTCTCTATTTCATTAAATGTTAATATTATATTCGTTTTATAGTTTTACTACATAACGAAGATAATAATAACATATAATAAAAATAGAGTTGTCAAATAAAGTAATAATTACATATTAATTTTACAACTCAATTTTGTTATATGTTATTATTATTTTGTTATTTACTACAACTTCAAAACGAAGATAATAATAACGTATAATAAAACAAAGTTGTCAAATAAATATGTAATTATTAATTTATTTGAAAATTCTATTTTAATATATGTTATTATTATCTTCATTTAAAAGGGTTTGACTACATAATGAAGATAGTAATATCATTTAATTTAATAGAGTTGTCAAATAAATATGAAATTATTACTTTATTTGACAACTCTAATTATATGTTATTATTATCTTTGTTTTATAGTTTTAATTCATAACAAAGATAATAATAACATATAATAAAATAGACTTTTCATATAAATATGTAATTATTACTTTATTTGACAACTCTTTTTTATTATATGATACTATTATCTTTTTCATGTAGTTTTACTTTATAATGAATATAATTTAAACATATAATAAAATAAAGTTGTCTTACCAAGTAATAATTATATATTTATTTGACAACTCTATTTTGTTATATATTATTATTATCTTTGTTTTATAGTTGTAGTTCATAACGAAAATGAAATCGAGGACAGGGAGACCCTTATAACATTCTTCTCCTAAATTTATAACTGTGTTTCGGGTTCTGCTTCAAATTTCAAACACTAGGAATCATCTTTTTCAAAAATACGAATTTCAGTCCATTTTTTGTCGGGTGGTACGAAAATCACCCGAAAAGTCAAGATGAAACTGAGGATCGGGTGACCTTTATAGCATTCTTCTCCAAAATTTATTGCTGGATTTTACGTTCCGCGCCAGATTTCAAAATTTATTTGCCATCGTCCTGTCCGAAAATATAGATTTTGGTCCTTTTTTGTTGAGGGGTAAGAAAATCGCCTGAAAAGTCCCGATGAAAACGAGGATCTAGAGACCCTTATAGCATTCTTCTCCTAAATTTATAACTGTTTCTCGGGCTCTATGCTCGATTTTAAACACTAGCCATAGTTTGGTCCGAAAAATACGGATTTCGGTCCATATTTGTTGGGTGGTACGAAATCGCCCAAAAAAGTCCAGATGAAATCGAGGACCGGGAGACCCTTATAGTATTCATCTTCTAAATTTATAACTGTGTTTCAGGTTCCGCGTCAGATTTCAATCACAAGCCATAGTCTTGTTCGAAAATACGAATTTCGGTCCATTTTAGTTATGTGGTACGCAAATCGCCCGGAAAGACCAGATGGAATCGAGGACCAGGAGACCCTTATAGCATTCTTCTCCTAAATGTATAACAGTGTTTCGGGTTCCGAGTCAGATTTCAAACACTAGGCATCATCAGGTTCGAAAATATAGGTTTTGGTCCATTTTTGTCAAAGGGTACAAAAATCCTCCGAAAAGTCCAAATGAAATCGAGGACCTGGAGAACCTTAAAGCATTCTTCTCCTAAATATATAAAAATGTTTCGGGTTTTGCGTCAAATATCAAACACTAGGCAACGTCTGGTACGGAAATACAGATTTTGCTCTATTTTTTTCGAGGAGTACGCAAATCGCCCGAAACGACCAGATGTAATTGAGGACCAAAAGACCCTTATAGCATTCTTCTTCTAAATTTATAATTGTGTTTCAGATTCCGCGTCAGATTTCAATCACTAACAATCGTCTTGTTCGAAAATACAGATTTCGATGCATTTTAGTCGGGTGGTACGATAATCGCCCTAAAAGTCCAGATGAAATCTAGGACCGACAGACCCTTATATGATTCTTCTCCAAAATTTATAACTATGTTTTGGGTTCCGTGTCAGATTTCAAATACTAGCAATTGTTTTGTTCAAAAATACAAATTTGGGTCCATTTTAGTTGAGTGGTACGAAAATCACCCAAAAATACCAAATGAATCGAGATCTGGGAGACCCCTATAGCATTGTTCTCCTAAATATATAACAGGGTTTCGAATTCCATGTCAGATTTCAAACACTAGCCATCGTCTGGTTTGAAAATATAGATTTTGGTCCATTTTTGTCGAGCGGTACGAAAATCGCCCGAAAATTCCAGATGAAATCGCCGACCAAGAGACCTTGATAGCATTCTTCTTCTAAATTTATTACTGTATTTCAGGTTCCATGTAAAATTTCAAACACTAGCCATCGTCTGGTCCGAAAATACGGATTTCAATCCATTTTAGTCTAGTGGTATAAAAATAGCATGAAAAGTCCAAATGAAATCGAGAATCGGGAGACCCTTATAGAATTCTTCACCTAAATTTATAAATGTGTTTCATATTCCATTTAATACCACTAGTTTTTATACAAAAGTCCTGATAATATCTTCACAACGTCAGATTTCAAACACTAGTCATCGCCTTGTTCGAAAATACAAATTTCTTTCCATTTTTGTCAGGTGGTACGAAAATCGCCCGAAAAGTCCATATGAAATCGAGGACCAGGAAACCCTTATAGCATTCTTCTCCTAAATTTATAACAGTATTTCAGGTTCCGCATCAAATTTCAAACACTAGCTCTGTTCTGGTTCGAATATACTGGATTCGGTCCATTTTTGCGGGTGTTACGAAAATCGATCCCAAAGTACAAATGAAATCGAGGACCGGAAACCCTTATAGCATTCTTCTCCTTAATATATAACAGTGTTTCAGGTTCTGCTTCAGATTTCAAACACTAGCCATCGTCTAGTCCGAAAATACATTTGTCAATTTTTGTCAAGGGGTACGAAACTCGCACGAAAAGTACAGATGAAATCGAGGACCGGGAGACCCTTATAGCATTCTTCTCCGAAAATTATAACTGTGTTTTGGGTTCCGCGTCAAATTTCAAACACGAGCCCTCGTGTGGTCTGAAAATACAGATTTCGGTCAATTTTTGTCTAGTGGAAGAAAATCGCCTGAAATGTCGAGATGAAATCGAGGACCAGGAGACTCTTATATCATTCTTCTCCTAAATTTATAACTGTGTTTTGGGTTCCGCGTCAGATTTTAAACACTATCCATCGTGTTGTTCGAAAATACGGATTTCAGTTCTTTTTTGTCGTGTGGTACGAAAATCTCCCAAAAAGCCCAGATGAAATCGAGGACTGAGCGACCCTTATATCATTCTTCTCCTTAATATATAACCTTGTTTTGGGTTCCGGGTTTTGGGTTTCGTGTTCCGATTTCATCTGGACTTTTTGGGAGATTTTCGTACCCCTCAACAAAAATGGACTAAAATCTGTATTTTCAGAACACACTTTGGCTAGTGTTTGAAATCTAGCTCGGAACTGGAAACACAATTATAAATTTTGGAGAAGAATGCTATAAGGGTCTCGCTGTCCACGATTTCATCTGGACATTTCAGGCGATTTTCATATGATCCAACTAAAATGAACCGAAATCCGAAATTTTGAAAAAGACTATGGCTAGTGTTTGAAATTTGACGCGGAACCCGTAACCCAATTATAAATTTTGGAGAAGAATGATATAAGGGTTTCCCGGTCCTAGATTTCATCTGCACTTTTTGGGCAATTTTCGTACGACCCTACTAAAATGGATCGAAATCCGTATTTTCGAACAAGACGATAGTTAGTGTTTGAAATCTGACACGGAACCCAAAAAACAGTTATAAATTTAGAAGAAGAATGCTATAAGTGTCTCTCAGTCCTCGATTTCATTTGGACTTTTTGGGCCATTTTCGTACCCCTCGACAAAAATGGATCGAAATATGTATTTTCGTGCCAAACAATGGCTAGTGTTCGATATCTGACGCGGAACCCAAAACACTGTTATAGATTTAGATGTAGAATGCTTTAATGTTATACAGGTCCTCGATTTCATTTGGACTTTTCGGGCGATTTTCGTACCAGCCGAATAAAATGGACCGAAATTCGTATTTTCGAACAAGACAATGGCTTGTGTTTGTATTTTGACGCGGAACCCGATACATAGTTATAAATTTAGACGAAGAATGTTATAAGGGTTTCCCGGTCCTCGATTTCATCTGGACTTTTTAGGCAATTTCTGTACCACCCGACAAATATGGACCGAAATTCGTATTTTCAAACCTGATGATGGCTAGTCTTTGAAATCTCACGCAGAACCCGAAACTCAGTTATAAATTTAGGAGAATAATGCTATAAGAATCTTCTTCTCCTCGATTTTATCTGGACTTTTCACGCAATTTTCGTACCCCTCGACCAAAAGGACCAAAATCTGTATTTTCGGACCAGACGATAGCTAGTGTTTGAAATTTTCTGCAGAACCTGAAACAAAGCTATAAATTTTGGAGAAGAATGCTATAAGGGTTTCCATGTCCTCGATTTTCATACCACCCGACAAAAATGGACCGAAATCAATATTTTTGGAACAAACCAGAGCTAGTGTTTGAAATTTGACACGGAACCGGAAACACAATTATAAATTTTGGAGAAGAATTCTATAAGGGTCTCCGGTTCTCGATTTGATCTAGACTTTTCAGGCGATTTTCATACCACCTGACAAAAATGGACCGAAATCAATATTTCTGGACCAGACGAGGGCTAGTGTTCGAAATTTGACGCAGAACCTGATACACATTTTTAAATTTTGGAGAAGAATGCAATAAGGGTCTCCCTGTCCTCGATTTCATCTGGTCTTTTTGGGCGATTTTCATACCACTAGACTAAAATGGATTGAAATCCGTATTTTCGGACCAGACGATGGCTAGTGTTTGAAATTTAACATGCAACCCGAAATACAGTTATAAATTTAGAAGAAGAATGTTATAAGGGTCTCTCGGTCGTCTATTTCATCTAGACGTTTACGCGATTTTCATACCCCTCGACAAAAATGAACAAAAATCTATATTTTTGGACCAGTTGATGGCTAGTGTTTGAAATCTGACCCAAAATTCGTAACACTGTTATATATTTAGGAGAAGTAAGCTATACGTGTCTCCTGGACCTCGATTTCATATGGTATTTTCGGGTGATATTCGTACCACCCGACTAAAATAGACCGAAATTCGTATTTTTGAACAAAACAATGGCTAGTGTTTGAAATCCGAAACGAGACTTGGAAAACAGTTATAAATTTAGTTGAAGAATGCTATAAGGGTCTCTAGGTCCTTGATTTCATCTAGACTTTTCAGGCGATTTTCATACACATCGACAAAAAAGGCCGAAATCTATATTTTAGGACTAGACGATGGCAAGTGTTTGAAATCTGGCGCGGAACCTAAAAACCAGTAATAAATTTTGGAGAAGAATGCTATCATGGTCTCCCAGTCCTAGATTTCGTTTGTGTTGTTTAATATGACCTCTATTGTTTAAAAACGTGTATGACAGTCTTTTAAAAAGTTCAACAAGATTGATAATCAATTTAACAAAAGAACACTTTTATTAAACTAATGATCAATCACGGTCCCAAGGAATTGATTCTAAGCGAAGGTTCACACTTACATGTATTTACCAATTACTAGTTCAGCACATACAGTAATTGTTCTACAAATTAATCAAGATACAAGCCGTCTATCAGAGAGAAGTGCACCACGATTTTTATACTGGTTCAGCCGTCTATTAGACGACCTACGTCCAGTCCCGAAACTAAACGATTTCGGCCTTTTTCAATAGAATATTTTAGAGTGTTTTACAGATGTTCCAGCCCTCCCGGCCTATCAATCTTAAAACTCTCTCTCTATTCTATTTGGCAACCAATGTATCCCAGAGTTTCTCAACAAACTCTTCCAAGATCACAGTGAAGCTTCTTCTTGATGAGCCCTCTCAACAATGAAGATAACTACCAGTTTCACTACTAGATTTTGATCAGTTCTTTCTTTATAGAGTATTTGTTATAGAAAATATAAAAGATATACAGAATTTGGTCTCAATCACTTGCAATGAATCTCACACAAGAAGTTGTTTGTCCATTTGAGTGTTTGTGAGATCATTCTCTTTTTCTCTCAAGAGGTCTTTTTCAGCTCTCTATTGATTATGAACAATCGTTCGTTCTGGGTCTGAAAAAGCAATATCAAAGGTTATTCAAATGTTATCAAAAGTTCTTAGAGAAAGTGATTGAAAACTGTTTATATAGTTTCTAAAAAACAACATATAAATCGATTTCCCAATCGATTCATTAATGTAATAAAACAGGCTCAATTGATTAGCCAATCGATTATCGCAAGTCTTGTTTTTCTTGAATCTTGAAACTACATAAACTAATCGATTACCTAATCGATTATTTTAAAATATTTTTCAGATAATTATGTGTAGTTAAGAGTTGACTCGATTGCATAATCGATTTAAGATGTTTTGTTCCAACAACGAGATCAAAACAATCGATTACCCAGTCGATTCATTAAGTCACATAATCGATTCATTAATACACATAATCGATTTGGCCATATATTGAGTGTTCCCTGTAACTCAATTTTATTGTGTCAATCGATTTGCCAATCGATTGGGTTTAAAACGGGGATTTAGCTTATTTCAAGTAAATCAATGTGCCAATCGATTAAGTGTTATGTTCCTGAAAAATAATGTTACCAGTTTGTTCAGTTCAATCATTTCCTAATCGATTGATACCAAACTTGTTTCAAAGGAATTTTTCACAATGGATTGTCCAATCGATTGTGTTTGTCACATACCATGTTCCTTAAAAAATTTTATTTACGCAATTGATTTGCCAAGCGATTAGCGTATTAAATGGCTTGGCCCTGTGACTTGCGCAATCGATTTGTCAATCGATGTATCTAATTAGTTTTAGTCTTTGTGATTAAACAATCGATGTGCCAATCGATTTGGGTGCTAAACGGCTTGCCTCTGACTTGCACAATTTTTATTAATGATTGTGACAGTCGATTGCCTAATTGATTGTGTAATCACAGACTACACACTTTCATACAACCCTTTTACAGAATCGATTGTCTAATCGATTTGCTCAGTAGATTTTCCAGCTTTTTTTGATTTCTTGAGTTCCATGTAATTGTCTCAAGTATGTAGGGTTGAGTTGTTGTTCCTGAAATCTTACTCAGTTAAAATGCTAGCTTTATCACATAATGTATGAACATTGTATGTTTGTTAATTATGTCAAAATTAGGATTAATGGGACCTAAGTCCAACAGTCTGAACTTTTCGTGTGATTTTCATACCACCCGACAAAAAACGGGCTCCGGGCTCCAAAACTCAGTTATAAATTTAGGAGAAGAATGATGTAAGGGTCTCCGGGTCCTCGATTTCATCTGGTCTTTTCGGGCGATTTTCGTACCACCCGACAAAAGTGGACCAAAATTCATAGTTTCAGACTACACGATGGCTAGTGTTTGAAATCTAACGCATAACCCGAATTTATAACTGTGTTTCGAGTTCCGCGTCAGATTTCAAAGACTAATAATCGTGTGGTTCGAAAATACGGATTTCGGTCCATTTTAGGCGGGTGGTACGAAAGTCACTTGAAAAGTCTAGATGAAATCTAGGACCGAGAGACCCTTATATCATTATTCTCCAAAATTTATAACTGTGTTTATGGTTCCGCGTCAGATTTCAAACACTAGCGATTGTCTTTTTGGAAAATACGCATTTCGGTCCATTTTAGTTGGATCGTTTGAAAATCTTCCAGAAAGTCCAAATGAAATCGAGGACCGAGAGACCCTTATATCATTCTTCTCCAAAATTTATAACTATGTTCTGACTTATGCGCTAGATTTCAAACACTAGCCAAAGTGTTGTTCGAAAATAAATATTTTAGTCCATTTTTGTCGAGGGGTACGAAAATCGCTTGAAAAATCCATATGAAATCGAGGACCGAGAGACCCTTATAGCATTCTCCTCCAAAATTTTAATTCTGTTTCGGGTTTTGCACCAGATTTCAAACACTAGCCATCGTCTTGTTCGAAAATACAAATTTCGATCGATTTTTGTCGGTTGGTACGAAAATCGCTCGAAAAGACCACATGAAATCGAGGACAAGGTGACCCTTATAGCATTCTTCTTCTAAATTTATAACTGAGTATCGGGTTCCGCCTCAGATTTCAAACACTAGCAATTGTCTTGTTCAAAAATACGGATTTCGGTTCATTTTAGTCGGGAGGTGCGAAAATCACCCGTAAATACCAGATGAAATCGAGGATCGGGAGACCCTTATAGCATTCTTCTCTAAAATATATAACAGTGTTTCAAATTCCGGGTCAAATTTCAAACACTAGCCATCGTCTAGTCCAAAAATATATATTTTGGTCCATTTTTGTCGAGGGGAACGAAAATCACCCGAAAAGTCCAGAAGAAATTGACGACCGAGAGACCCTCATAGCATTCTTGTTCTAAATTTATAACTGTATTACGGGTTTCATGTCAAAGTTGAACACTAGCCATCGTCTGGTACGAAAATACGGATTTCAATCCATTATATTCTAGCTGTATGAAAATCGTCTGAAAAGTCTAGATGAAATCGAGGACCAGAAGACTCTTATAGCATTCTTCTCCTAAATATATAATAGTATTTAAAGTTCCGCGTCAAATTTCAAACACTAGCCCTCTTGTGGTCTGAAAATACATATATCATTCCTTATTTGTCGGGTGTTACGAAAATCGATCCAAGAGTCCAAATGAAATCGAGGACCGGGAAACCCTTATAACATTCTTCTCCTTAATATATAACTGTTTTCAAGTTTTGCGTTAGATTTCAAACACTAGCCATTGTCTAGTCCGAAAATACATATTTCGGTCCATTTTAGTCGATAGGTACGAAAATCGCCTAAAATGTCCAAATGAAATCCAGGACCAGGAGACTTATGGCATTTTTCCCTAAATTTAGAACTGCGTTCCGGGTCCCACGTCATATTTCAAACACTAGCCATCGTTTTGTTCGAAAATACGGATTTCGGTCCATTTTAGTCGAGTGGTATGAAAATTGCCCGAAAAGTCTAGATGATATCGAGGACTGGGAGACCCTTATAGCATTCTTCTCCAAAATTTATTAATGTGTTTTGGGTTCCGCTTCAAATTTCAAACACCAGCCCTCGTCTGGTCTGAAAATATAGATTTCGGTCAATTTTTGTCGGGTGGTACGAAAATCGCCCGAACAGTGCAGATAAAATCGAGGACCGAGAGAACCTTACAGGATTCTTCTCCTAAATATACAATAGTGTTTCACGTTATGCGTTAGATTTCAAACACTAAACATCGTCTTGTTCGAAAATACAGATTTTGGCCCATTTTTTAAGCGTGCTGCGAAAATCGCCCGAAAAGTCCAGACGAAATCGAGGACCGAGCGACCCTTATATCATTCTTCTTGTTAATATATAACAGTGTTTCGGGTTCCACGTCAAATTTCAGACACTAGCAATCGTTTGGTACGAAAATACAAAATTTGGTCAATTTTTGTCGAGGGGGAATGAAAATCGCCCAAAAAGTCCAGATGAAATCGAGGACCGAGAGACCCTTATAGCATTCTTTTTCTAAATTTATAAATGTGTTTCGGTTTCCATATCAGATTTCAAATACTTGCCATCGTCAGGTTTGAAAATACAGATTTTGGTCCATTTGTGTCGAGGGGTACGAAACTCGCCCGAATAGTCCAGATGAAATCGAGGACTAGGAGACCCTTATCGATTTCTTCTTCTAAATGTATAACAGTGTTTCGGATTCCGCATCAGATTTCAAACACTAGCCATCGTCTGGTCTGAAAATACAGATTTTGATCCATTTTTGTAGCGGTATACGAAAATCACCCAAAAAGTCCAGATGAAATCGACGACTGAGAGACCCTTAAAGCATTCTTCTTATAAATTTGTAATTGTGTTTTGGGTTCCGCGTTAGATTTCAAATACTAGCCATTATTTTGTTCAAAAACACGAAAATCGGTCCATTTTAGTCGGGTGGTAAGCAAATCGCCAGAAAAGTCCAGATGAAATCTGGCGCGGAACAGGAACATAGTTATAAATTTAGGAGAAGAATGCTATAAGAGTCTCCTGGTCCTCGATTTCATTTGGTATTTTCGGGTGATTTTCGTACCACTCGACTAAAATGGACCCAAATTCGTATTTTTGAACAAAACAATGACTAGTGTTTGAAATCCGACAAGGAACTCGAAACACAGTTGTAAATTTAGGAGAAGAATGCTATAAGGGTCTCTCGGTCCTCGATTACATCTGGGCTTTTTAGGCAATTTTCTTACCCCTCGACAAAAAAGGACCGAAATCTATATGTTCAGACCAGACGATGGAAAGTGTTTGAAATCTGGCGCAGAACCTAAAAACCAGTAATAAATTTTGGAGAAGAATGATATCAGGGTCTCCCGGTCGTCGATTTTATCTGGAATTTTCGGGTGATTTTCGTACCTCCCAACAAAAAATGGATCGCAATCCGTATTTTCGAACAAGATTATGGATAGTGTTTGAAATCTAGTGCGAAACCCGAAACACAGTTATAAATTTTGGTGAAGAAGGCTACAAGGGTCTCTCGGTCCTCGATTTTATCTGGACTTTTCGGGTAATTTTCATTCGATCCAACTAAAATGGACTGAAATTTGTATTTTTGAAAAAGACAATGGATAGTGTTTGAAATCTGACGTGGAACCCAAAACACAATTATAAATTTTGGAGAAGAATGATATAAGGGTTTCCCAGTCCTAGATTTCATCTGGACTTTTCTAGCGATTTTCGTACCACCCGACTAAAATGCACCGAAATCCGTATTTTCGAACAAGACGATTGTTAGTGTTTGAGATCTGACGTGGAATCCAAAACACAATTATAAATTTAGAAGAAAAATTCTATAAGGGTCTCTCGGTCCTCGATTTGATCTGGACTTTTCGGGCGATTTTCGTACCACTTGACAAAAAAGGACCGAAATCTGTATTTTAGGACCAGACGATGGCTTGTATTTGATTTCTGAGGCAGAATCTAAAACATTGTTATATATTTAGGAGAAGAATGCTTCAAGGTTCTCTCGGTCCTCGATTTCATTTGGACTTTTCAGGAGATTTTCGTACTACCCGATAAAATGGACCGAAATTCGTCTTTTGGAACAAGACGATGGGTTGTGTTTGTATCTTGACGCGGAACCCAATGCACAGTTATAAATTTAGATGAAGAATGTTATAAGGGTCACTCGGTCCTGGATTTCATCTGGACTTTTTGGGAAATTTTCGTACCCCTCGACAAAAATAGACCAAAATCTGTATTTTCAGAACAGACGATTGCTAGTGTTTGAAATTTGACGCAGAACCCGAAACACAGTTATAAATTGCTGAGAAGAATGCTTTAAGGGTCATTTGGTCCTCGATTTCATCTGGACCTTTTAGGCGATTTTCGTACCACCAGACAAATATGTACCGAAATTCGTATTTTTGGACTAGACAATGGCTAGATTTTGAAAATTAGACGCATAACCCGAAACTCAGTTATAAATTTAGGAGAAGAATGCTAAAAGAATCTTCTTCTCCTCGATTTCATCTGGACTTTTCGTGCAATTTTCGTACCCCTCGACAAAAATGGACCAAAATTTGTATTTTCGGAACAGACGAGGGCTAGTGTTTGAAATTTGACGCAGAACTTGAAACATAGTTATAAATTTTGGAGAAGAATGCTATAAGGGTCTCTCGGTCGTCGATTTCATTTGGACTTTTCAGACGATTTTCGTGTCCTTTGACAAAAATGGACCAAAAACTATATTTTCGGATCATACGATGGCGAGTGTTTGAAATCTGACTCGGAATCAGAAACACTGTTATATAATTAAGACAAGAATGTTATAAGGGTCTCCCGGTCCTCGATTTCCTCTGGTATTTTTGGGTGATTTTTCTACCAACTGACTGAAATTCGTATTTTTGAACAAAACATTTGCTAGTTTTTGAAATCCGACACGGAACTGGAACACAATTATAAATATAGGAGAAGAATGCTATAAGGGTCTCTCGGTCCTCGATTTCATTTGGACTTTTCAGGCGATTTTCTTACCCCTCGACAAAACAAGACCGAAATCTATATTTTCAGACCAGGCGATGGCAAGTGTTTGAAATCTGGCACGGAACCTAAAAACCATTAATAAATTTTGGAGAAGAATTGTATCAGGGTTTTTTGAATAAGATGATTGTATCAGGGTTTTTTGGAGAAGAATTCGTATTTTTGAACAAGATGATTGCTAGTGTTTGAAATCTGACGTGGAACGCGAAACTCTATTATAAATTTAGGAGAAGAATGCGATAAGGTTCTCCCGATCCTCGATTTCATCTGGGCTTTTTAGGCGATTTTCGTACCACCCGACAAAAATGGACCGAAATCCGTATTTTCGAACAAAACAATTACTAGTGTTTGAAATTTGAGGCGGAACCCAAAACACAGTTATAAATTTAGGAAAAGAATGTTATAAGAGTCTCTTGGTCCTCGGTATAATCTGGTCTGTTCGGACTATTTGTGCGATTTTCGTACCACCCGACTAAATTGGACCGAAATCCGTATTTTTGGACAAAACGATGGCTAATGTTTGAAATATGACGCAAAACTCGAAGCATAGTTATAAATTTTGGAGAAGAATGCTATAAGGATTTCCCTGTCATCAATTTCATCTGGACTTTTCAGGCGATTTTCGTACCATCGACAAAAAGGACCGAAGTCCGTATTTTCGAAAAAGACTATGGCTAGTGTTTGAAATCTGATGTGGAACCTGAAACAAAATTATAAATTTTGGAGAAGAATGATATAAGGGTTCCCGATCCTAGATTTCAATTGGACCTTTCGGGATCCGAAACACATTCATATATTTAGGAGAAGAATGATATAAGGGTCTCCCGGTCCTCGATTTCATCTAGTATTTTTGGGTGTTTTTCGTACCACCAGACTTAAATGGACCGAAATTCATATTTTGGAACAAAACAATGGCTAGTGTTTGAAATCCTACACGGAACTTGAAACACTGTTATAAATTTAGAAGAAGAATGCTGTAAGGGTCTCCTTGTCCTCAATTTTATTTGGACTTTTTGGGCAATGATCGTACCACTCGAATAAAATGGACCAAAATCTGTATTTTCGAACAAAACGATGGTTAGTGTTTGGAATCTAACACAGAACCCGAAACACAATTATAAATTTTGGAGAAGAATGTTGTAAGGGTCTCTCGTACAAATGAAAAAAAATACATCGAAATTCGTATTTTCGAACAAGCAAAGGATAGTGTTTGAAATCAGGCACGGAACCTGAAACAAAGTTATAAATTTTGGGGAAGAATGCTATAATGATCTCGCGGTCCTCGATTTCATTTGGACTTTTCGGGCCATTTTTGTACTTCTCGACATAAATGGACCAATATCTGTATTTTCGGACCAGACGATGGCTAGTGTTAGAAATATGGTGCGGAACTTGAAACATAGTTATAAATTTTAAAGAAGAATGTTGTAAGGGTCACTCGGTCCTCGATTTCATCAGGACTTTTCGAACGATTTTCGTACCACCCAACTAAAATGGACTGAAATCCGTATTTTCAAACCAAACGATGGCAAGTTTTTAAATCTGACGAAGAACCCGGAACAAAGTTATAAATTTAGGAGAAGAATGCTACAAGGGTCTCCTGGTCCTCGATTTCATCTAGACTTTTCGGGCGATTTTTTTACCACCAGACAAAAATGGACCGAAATTCATATTTTCTTACAAGACGATGGCAAGTGTTTAAAATTTGATGCGGAACCCGAAACATAATTATAAATTTTGGAGAAGAATGCTATAAGGGTATCCTGGTCCACGATTTCATCTGGTCTTTTTGGGCGAATTTTGTACCACCCGACAAAAATAGACCGAAATATGGCGCGGAACCTGAAACATAGTTATGAATTTTAGAGAAGAATGCTATAAGAGTCTCTCAGTCATCGATTTCATCTGGACTTTTCAGGCGATTTTCGTACCACTCGACAAAAATGGACCGAAATCGGGTGCTACGAAAATCCCCGATTTCATCTAGACTTTTCAGACAATTTTCATACCACCCGACAAAAATGGAACGGAATTCGTATTTTTAGACCAAATGATTGCTAATGTTCAAAATATGACCTGAAACACAATTATAAATTTTGGAGAAGAATGCTTTTTAATTATTATATTATTTGAGAACTCTATTTTATTAAAAGATTATTATTATATTCGTTTTATAGTTTTACTAAATAACAAGATAATAATAACATATAATAAAATAGAGTTGTCAAATAAAATAATAATTAAATATTAATTTTTGCAACTCAATTTTGTTATATGTTATTATTATTTTCGTTATTTAGTAGAACTACAAAACGAAGATAATAATAACGTATAATAAACAGAGTTGTCAAATAAATATGTAATTATTAATTTATTTGATAATTCTATTTTATATATCTTATTATTATCTTCATTTTAAAGTTTGACTGCATAACGAAGATAATAATAACATATAATAAAATAGAGTTGTCATATAAATATGTAATTATTACTTTATTTGACAACTCTATTTTACTATATGATACTATTATCTTCATCATGTAATTGTACTTTATAACAAAGATAATAGATACATATAATAAAATAGAGTTGTTTAATCAAGTAATAAATACCTATTTATTTGACAACTCTATTTTGTTATATATTGTTATTATCTTTGTTTTATAGTTTTAGTTCATAACGAAGATCATAATAACATATAATAAAATAGAATTGTCAAATCAATATGTAATTATTTGTTTATCTGACAACTCAATTTTGTTCTATGTTATTATTTTGTTCTATGTTATTATTATTACCGTTTTATTCATATATGTTTTTATTATTTTTGTTTTGTAATTGTACTCTATAACGAAAATAATAATAACATATAACAAAATAGAGTTGTAACTTAAATACAAAATGAAGATAATTATAATATATAATAAAATAGTGTTGTCAAATAAATATTTACGTATTACATTATTTGAAAACTCTATTTTATTTTAATGTTATTATTATCTTCGTTTTATGATTTTATTTATAAAAAAGATAATAATAACATATAATAAAATAGAGTTGTCAAATAAATATATAACTATTAATTTATTTGATAATTCCTATTTTATCATATGTTATTATTATCTTCCTTTTAAAGTTTGACTGCATAACGAAGATAGTAAAAACATATAATAAAATAGTGTTGTCAAATAAATATGTAATTTTACTTTATTTAACAACTCTCTATTTTATTTTATGTTAGTATTTGTTCGTTACGAAAGTACAACTATATAACGAAAATAGTAATAATATAAAAATAGAGTTGTCAAATAAAGTAATAAGTACATATTTATTTGATAACTAAAATTTTATTATGTGTTATTATTATCTTTGTTATGTAGTAAAACAATAAAACAAAGATAATAATAACATATAATAAAATAGTGCTTTCAAATAAATTAATAATTACTTATTTATTTGACAACTCTATTTTATTAAATATTATAATTATCTTCGTTTTGTAGTTGTACTCATTTATTTCATATTTATTTAACAACTCAATTTGTTATATTTTATTATTATCTTTACTATTAAGTATAACTACAAAATGAAGATAATAATAAAATAGAGTTGTCAAATAAATTAATTTTGACATATTTATTTGAAAACTCAATTTTTTTATATATTTATTATTATCTTTGTTATTAACATATAATAAAATATTATTTTCAAATAAAGTAATAATTACATCTTTACTTGACAACTACATTTCATTATATGTTATTATTATGATCGTTTTGTAGTAATATTTTGCTATGAAGACAACCTTATATACTATAACCCGAACCTCAAACCCAAAACCTTAAACCTTAAATCCTAAACCTTAAATGTATAAAACTATAAAACGAAGATAATAATAACATAAATTAAATTAGAGTTATCTAATAAAGTAATAATTACATATTTATTTGACAATTCTATTTTATTATTTGTTACGGATTTTAGTCCATTTTTGTTGGGTAGTACGAAAATCGCCCAAAAAGTCCAGAAGAAAATGAGGAGCGGGAGAGACTTTTAGCACATTTCTCCTAAATTTATAATTGTGTTTCGGGTAAAATTTAAAACACTAGCCATCGTCTGGTCAAAAAATACAAATTTTAGTCCATTTTTTCATGTGGTACGAAAATCGTCCGAAAAGTGCAGCTGAAATCGAGGACCAGAAGACCCTTATAGCATTTTTCTCCTAAATTTGTAACTGTGTGTCAGGCTCGGCGCCATATTTCAAACACTAGCCATCGTTTGAACCAAAATACGAATTTCAGTCCATTTTTGTTGTGAAGTAGAAAAATCTCCCGAGAAGTCCAAATGCGATTGAGGACCTAGAGACCCTTTTAGAATTCTTCTCGTAAATTAATAATTGTGTTTCGGGTTCAGCGTCAGATTTTAAACACTAGCCATCTTCTTGTTCGAAAATACGGATTTCGGTGCATATTAGTCGGGTGGTACGACAATCTCCCGAAATGTCTAGATGAAATCAAGGACTAGGATACCTTTATAGCATTCTTCTCCAAAATTTATAACTTTGTTTCGGGTTCCGCACCAAATTTCAAACACTAGACCTCGTCTTGTCCAAAAAAACAAATTTCGGTCCATTTTTGTTAGGTGGCACGAAAATCGCCCGAAAAGTCCAGATGAAATGGAGGACAGGGAGACCATTATAATATTCTTATCCAAAGTTTATAATTGTGTTTCGGGTTTCGCGTCAGATTTCAAACACTAGCCATCATCTTGTTCAAAAATATTTATTTCGGTCCATTTAAGTCGGGTGGTACGATAATCACCCGAAAAGTCCAGATGAAATCGAGGACCTGTAGACCCTTATAGCATATTCTCCAAAAAATTATAATTGTGTTTCAGTTTCCACGCCAGATTTCAACTATAGCCATAGTCTGGTATGAAAATACAGATTTGGTTCAATTTTGTCGAGGGGTAAGAAAATTACCGAAAAGTCAAATGAATTCGAGGACCAGAGACCCTTATAGCATTCTTCTCCAAAATTTATAAATGTGTTTCGTGTTCGGATCCAGATTTCAAACACTAGCCATCGTGTGGTCCGAAAATACGATTTTCAGTTTATTTTAGTCAAGTGCTATGAAAATATCCCAAAAAGACCAGATGGCATTCTTCTCCTATATTTATAATTCTATTTCGGGTTCCGCGTAAGATTTCAAACACTAGCCATTGTCTTGTAGTATTCTTCTCCTAAATTTATAATTGTGTTTTGTGTTCCGCGTCAAATTTCAAACACTAACCATCGTCTAGTTCGAAAATACGGATTTCGATCCATTTTAGTCGTGTGGTACAAAAATCGCCTGAAAAGTTCAGACGAAATGGAGGACAAGGAGACCCTTATAGCATTCTTCTCCAAAATTTATAAATGTGTTTAGGGTTTTGCGTCATATTTCAAACACTAGCCATCGTCTTGTTCAAAAATACAGATTTCGGTCCATTTTACTCAGGTGGTACGAAAATCGCCTAAAAAGTCCAGATGAAATCGAGGACAGGGAGATCCTTATAGCATTCTTCTCCTAAATTTATAATTGTATTTCGGGTTCTGCACCCGGTTTCAAACACTAGCCCTCGTCTGGTCCGAAAACACATATTTCGATCCATTTTTGTTAAGTGGTATGAAAATCGCTCGAAAAGTCCAGATAAAATCGAGGACCAGGAGACTCTTATATCATTCTTCACCTAAATTTATAACTGTGTTTCGGGTTTTACGTCCAATTTCAAACAATAGCCATTTTCTTGTTCGAAAATTCGAATTTCGGTTCAATTTTGTCGAGTTGTACGAAAATCGCCTGGAAAGTCCAAAAGAAATTGAGGACCGTGAGACCCTTATAGTATTCTTCTCCGAAGTATATAATTGTGTTTCGGGTTCCGTGTCCAATTACAGATACTAGCTATCGTCTAGTCCGACAATACAGATTTTAGTCCATTTTTGTTGAGGAGTTCGAAAATCGTCCAAAAATTCCAGATGAAATCGAGGGCCGAGAGACCCTTATAGCATTCAACTTCTAAATTTATAATTGTATTTTGGGTTCCGCATCAGATTTAAAAGTCCAGATGAAATCGAGGACCAGAAGACCCTCATATCATTCTTCTCCTAAATATTTAACAGTGTTTCGGGTTCCGCGTTAGATTTCTGAAAAAGAAAGACAACAAGTCAAGAAAGTCCTCAAGCTCAAAAACTCATGCAGCAAGATAACTTGCTTTGAGTGTGGGAAGACAGGACACATAAAATCTGAGTGCTTCCAACTGCAAAACAAAAACAAAACTTCAAAGGCTAAAGGCAATCAACCACCTCCTAAGACCAGAAAAGCTTACATTGCCTGGAACGATAATGATGAAGAGTCATTTGCATCTTCAGAAGATGAAGAAGCTAATCTTTGTCTCATGGCCAATACAGATTCAGATTCTGATAGTGAAGTAAGTTCTAAATCCAATCCATCATATGATGAATTACATGATGCATTTAATGAACTGCATGATGAATATGTGAATGTGATTAAATAGTTAATTAGTACTAAGAAACTGTTAGAAGAAAAATGCATGATGTATGATGAGATTAATTTGAAACATGAGTCTCTTAAAACACAAATGAGAATCTGAAAAAAGGAAACTTATGCACTGAAATGTGATTTAGATAAGTTCAATAGTGGTAAAAACAATTTAGATATGCTTCTTGGAAACCAAAGAAATCTAAATGTTAAATCTGGACTTGGCTATAGACAAAACAGGAATGTTAAAAAGAATCAGAAGTTTATTAGATCTAAGCATGTGCATGATATCTTCACTAAACCAAATCAGAATTCATCCTCTGCTGTTTTATGCCACTTTTGCTGTAAAAAGGGTCATAAGGTTTTCAAATTGTAAACTAAAAAAACTAGCCAACAGAGGATGGAAATAGATTTGGAAAGTTAAGACACAAGTATTTGAAACTAATCCTCTAGGACCCAATTTAAAATTGGGTACCTAAAACCAAAACTTGAATCATTTTTTGCAGATATGCTTGACATCTAGGACTCAATCATGGTACCTAGATAGTGGATGTTCCAAGCATATGACTGGGAGACAAGTCAAAATTCTTGTCTCTGAACTTAAAAGATGGTGGATTTGTCAAATATGGTGACAATAACAAAGGGAAGATCTTAGGCATTGGAGATATAGGAAGCAAATCAACTGCTGTTATCAAAGACGTTTTATTCGTCGAAGGTTTGAAAACACAATTTACTAAGTATTTGTCAGCTGTGTGACAAAGGATTTCAGGTACACTTTACTTCTCTGTCTTGTACACTTGAGCATAAGGAAGTTAAAGGCATGAAATTGGCAGGTAAAAGAGTTAACAACATTTACATGATAGATTTGATTCCTTACCTGCAAATGATATCTGTTGCTTATTATCTAATGCTGATGAGAACTGGTTATGGCATAAGAGAGTGGCTCATATTTCATATGGACCACTTGAACAAACTAGTTAGTAAGCAGTTAGTACTAGACTCCCAAATAGAAAATTCTCTAAGGATAGGTTGTGTGACTCCTGTGAGAAGAGTAAACTAGTTAAAGACTTATTTCCCCCCTATAGACTTAGTTCAAACCAATAGGGTCTTACAGTTGGTACATATGGATCTTTTTGGTCCATCTCAGGTTAGAAGTTTTGGAGGAAACTTGTATGGTTGTGTTGGTAGATGATTACTCTAGGTATACTTGGACATTTTTTCTGACTCACAAGAGCGAGGCCTTCTCTATTTTCAAAAGATTTGCAAAATTAGTTCAAAATGAGAAGAACCAGAAAATTATATCCATCAAGAGTGATCATGGTGGAGAATTCCAGAATGATTCCTTTAATTCTTATTGTGAAACAGAATGGAATTCACCATATATACTCAGCCCTAGAACTCCACAGCAAAATGATGCTATAAACACTGCCACACATGTAGTGAATAGAGTTCTTATCAGGCCAATACTTAGAAAACTCCCTATGAGTTATACAAGGGTAGAAAACCAAATATCTCTTACTTTAGGGTCTTTGGATGCAAGTGCTTTCTATTAAACAATGGCAAAGAACATCTAGGTAAGTTTGATCCTAAGGCAGATGAGGGTATCTTTCTAGGTTATTCCCAGTCTAGTAAGGCCTATAGAATCTACAATAAAAGAACCAAAACTATAGAGGAATCTGTTCATGTAAAATTTGATGAAATGTTTGCTGAAAACTTGAACAACACTCCTCCTATAGTTGGTAACTCTTTGGATGATATTGTAGAATCTGAACCAATAGAACCTAGTGAATATGTACCTCCAACCAACTTGATTGTGTAGAACCTATTAGGGAAGGTGATTTACCTAAGGAATGGAAGTTTATCAAAAACCATCCCATAGACAACATTATTGGAGAGATCTCAAAAGGAGTTTCCACTAGAAAATCCCTCAGAGAATTCTATAACTTCACAGCCTTTGTATCTCAAATAGAACCCAAAAACATAAAGGAAGCTCGTATGGATCATGATTGGATAGTTTCCATGCAAGAAGAGCTCAATCAGTTTGAGAGAAACAAAGTGTGGATACTAGTTCCAAAACAGAGATAAACATGTCATAGGAACAGGTGGGTGTTTAGAAACAAAATGGATGAGAATGGTGTAATTACTAGGAATAAAGCTACGTTAGTGGCCAAGGGTTACAACCAAGAAGAGGGAATAGACTATGATGAACCTATGCCCCAGTAGATAGTCTAGAATCCATTAGAATCCTGCTTGCTTATTCATGTATAGTGGACTTTAAACTTTATTAAATGGATGTTAAAAGTGCCTTTTTAAATGGAGACATCCAAGAGGAAGTCTTTGTGAGTCAAACACCTGGTTTTGAAGATCCTAAGCTTCCAAATCATGTGTTTAAACTGACAAAAGCCCTCTATGGCTTTGAAACAAGCTCCAAGAGCTTGGTATGAAAAGCTAAGCAATTTCCTCTTACAAGAAAATTTTTCAAGGGGAAATGTAGATAAAGACATTTTTTATCAAAAGACAAGGAAAAGACATTCTAATTGGTCCAAATTTATGTTGATGACATAATCTTTGGATCAACAAACAATAAGCTTTGCAAAGAATTTGAAAATACGATGAAAGGAAAATTTGAAATGTCCATGATGGGAGAATTAACTTACTTCTTGGGATTTCAAATTAAGCAAAGCAAGAATGGAATTTTCCTAAGTCAAACCAAATACTGTAATGATCTTTTAAAGAAGTTTGGTTTTGATAAGTTTAAAATCCATTGATACACCTACGAGTCAAGCTTGCCATTTAGATAGAGATGAGAAAGGAAAAGCTGTAGATATGACTTTGTTTAGAGCATGATTGGATCCTTACTATACCTTACAGCTAGTAGACCATACATTGTGTTTAGTGTGTGCATGTGTGCTAGATACCAAGCCAATCCAAAAGAATCCCATCTAAGTGCAGTCAAAAGGGTTTCTAGATATCTTATAGGAACCAAAAATCTAGGTTTGTGTGGTATCCTAAGGGATCTACTTGCACTCTAGGTTGTTATTCTGATTCTGATTTTGCTGCTGCAAATTGGAGAGAAAGAGTACATCTGGTACTTGGCATAGCAAGAAACAAAAAAATGTGTTGCACTCTCAACTGCTGAAGCTGAGTATGTAGCTGCTGGTAGCTATTGTGCACAGATTTTATGGAATGCAGCAACACCTCTCTGATTTTGGTGTTGATCTAGGTACAGTGCCCATTATGTGTGATAATACTAGTGCATTAACATCACTAAGAACCCTGTCATGCATTCTAGAGCCAAGCATATAGAGATTTAGGACATCACTTCATTAGGATCAATATTAACAGGGTTGATCAAGCTTGAATATGCCAATACAACTGATCAGTTGGCTGATATTTTCACCAAGGCCTTGCCCAAGGACAGTTTCTTCTTTATAAGAATGAAACTTGGTACTATAGATCTCAATTGAATCTGATCCATGTGACAAATGATTGCTACATCGATTTATTTCTGTGGCCAGATAGTAAAACAAGCATTACAAAATCGGTTGTATAATCGATTTATGATGCACAGTGTTTTAAATTTGTCAAATTGGAAACACAATAATCGATTGCATAATCGATTTTTGGTACTTAGTGGTTTATCTCTCTATGTCACAAACAATGGATCCGATTTTCATAATTGATTATATATCTCAGAAGTCAGAATTGCTGAAGCTTCATGATTAACGCAAATCGATTGGAAATCGATTATAGTTTGGAAAATCCTCTTAAAAGAATCGATGGGAGAATCGATTATCTAGTTAAGACCTCCAAAATTTGAGAAGTTTTCAAACCATCAAACCCGAGCACTCGATTGGGAAAACGATTGGATCAACTTGTTTTGGCCCTGCACTTATGTGAATCGATTTGGGAAATCGGTGTTGAGATTTGAAGTTTTTCTGAACTTAAGACGAAATCGATTTGGACATCGATTTAGTAAAGAAGGATCAATTACGAAATCGATTTACAAGATGTCCGTTGAGAAAAATTATAGCCATTGAAAGTGGGTGTAACGGATATTTTTCAAACAACGATAACCTAATCGATTGGGCAATCGATTTGGTAAACCCAGAAATGAAAAACAATCGATTGGGAAATTGATTCTAAACAGTTCTATATAAACCCTAAATCGATTTCTTAACCGATTTTCACCTTCTACTCTCAGTTTTCTCACCAATACTCAAATTTTCTGCATCTAATCCTTCTCAATCAATCATCTCAACAATCTTCTATCTACAAACTACAATGGCACGCGTTAAACAAACTGCAAGGCGTCCATCATCTTCATCCAAATCAATTTCACTAGATTCATCTCCTACATCAAGTGGAAGAACACCTTCACCTCCACCTCCTTCACCTCCAGCCAAAAGAGTTTCCATACCCACTCACAAGGTATTGGCTAAGGACAAGGGAAAGGCTGTTGCTACTTCTCAAGAACCAACTAAAAAGAGGAAAGCTCCTCCAACTGAGAAACTTATGGGTGATGTTATGAAAGGAGCTACCCAGAAGAAGAAGAAGAAGACTTCCCCTCAACCAAAGAAGGTTCTGCCTTCTAAAGATAAATAAGTTGAAGACACCTCTCTGCCTTCTTCCTTCTTGAAAAGAAAAATCCAAGAGGCGAGGACTTTGGATCACATATTCTTGATTTAAATGGTTTTAACTTCCACAAACCATTGAGATTTCACGGATGGTAAGATTCTGTCTGTCTCTCTGGAAATTTACCCAAGGATTCATTAGAGCTTTTTTATTCTACTTTCAGGATCAACAAACTGGATTCACTGCTGAAGTCGAAGGAAAGGACATTTCAAATGACGTTTGACGAATTCTCTGAGCTGACTGGTTACCATTCTATGGTCAACATTGTGGAAGGCAAGAAATGCCTCTGATGATGAAGGATGGGATCATCAGTGGAACGGCATGCGGCCACACAGGAACTGAGATCGAAGGATTTGTTGAGAAGGTATCCCTTCCAACAGTCAAACGAAGGTTCATCACCGGATGCTCATGTACGTGCTAACCGACGAAACGTTAGTACCTCGTGCCGGCAATACGCAGTTGTACAGCGGCTGGATATCATCCTTCTATGGGGACTGTACAAAGAGCTCAGGATGAGCTGGGCTTGGATCGTGCTGCTGAATATGATCGAATCAGGACAAGGCAAGCACCTGCTCCCCTATCCCCAACTGGTTACGAAGATTCTGAGGCATTTCAAGGTGTCTCTGGCCAATGAAGAATCTGTCAAAACCACCCTCACATTTGGTGAATCAATAGTTAACCAAATGCAACTGAAGTGCATCAACGGCATCTGGACTAGAGCTCAGCCGACTACTGATCACGCACAACCAAGTGTTGATCAAGCCCAACCAAGTGCCCAACCAACTGAACCAACTAGAGCATCATCTGATATTATGGCTAAACTGTTGGAGCTGATGGAATCTCAGGCTGCCCACAATGCAAGGGTGGAAGCCTCTCTTCGAAAGCTCCAATCAACTTTGAACTATGTGGTTCAAGATGTGGATGCAATCCAGGAGCACTTGGGGCTCAAAATGTCTTTTAAAGACATTGCTGAGATTGGACGGCAATCAACAGCAGATCCAAACCCACCCAACCTAGATAGCTCTGAACCTCATGGGGAGGAGACACTTGCTGAGGTTAATACATCAGTCTCTCCTTCTCCCGCTGATAATAATGAGGAACAGCCCTAGATTAGTTGACTAGGTTTTGGTTTCTTTGTCGATTTGTCATGTTCTAATATTGTTTTGATATGCTGTTTTTGTAATTTTTTTTGTATATATCTTATGTTTCTTTTTGTTTAATTAACTCTCTCTTGTAATTTCTTTTTGTATTAAATGACAAAAGGGGGAGATTGGTTTAACTTGTGATATTACATACATGATTGGTATCAAATTGAACTTATATGCTCTGAACTGGACTTATAATTTTTTTATCATGAAATGCTCTGATATATGATCTAATATGCTTTGATATCATAATGCTCTTATATGATACTGCTGATAGGATATTAGCTCTGATGTGGTATTACCCTGTTTGAATACTAACTTGTGATATCTGATACATTGCATTCTGATACATAATAATGTACCCTGTTTGTACTATGATAACATGTTGTGCTCATTTTTTTTGAAATGTATCATACATTCCAAAACTCAGGGGGAGATTTTGAAATAATCTCAAGGTTAAACTGTGTGTAAGTCATGAGCTTCCCTGATCATGTTTTTGTAAGTCATGAGCTTCCCTGATCATGTTTTTGATTTAATTCCCAAACATACAGTACATATGAAATATTTGATTGATCTAATGATTTGAATTGAGAAACATTTCAGGCAAACAAGCAGACACCATACACTTGGAACAAAAGCTTGCAACTCAAGGAATCAACCAAAGTTGGAGGATATGCTTGAGAAAGATGCATATGTGTGTAGTGTAATTAGGTGTCATAGTAGTTAGTGTAGTAGACTAATCACTATGTTCTCATACTTAAGTCTTTGCCAATGAATATAAATCAATCAACTAATAAGTCAATTGATGAATCAATTGGACAATCGATTGTCTGACTTAGAACAAAAGTTTTCACTACATGAATTGATTGGGCAATTGATTAGTTAAAGGTTTTTAGTGAAACCTGAGTTCTGGGCTTAATCCAATCAATTGGACAATCGATTGGGACAATCGATTGGGACATCCATTGAGCAATCGATTTTGCAAATCACAGAAACAACCATTTATTGAATCAATCGATTGACAAATCGATTGTGACAAAGTTTTTAAATCAGGAATGAGTTTTGTGATGCAACAAATCCATTGGGACATAAATTGAATTAGATTTCTTAAACTACAAGGTTGCGGCAATCGATTAGGCAATCGATTGCAGTTAATCATTTATCAGAACCACTTTGAATAAATCGATTGGCACATTGATTTTGAACAAATAGCTGAGGTTCTGTAACAAGCACAATCGATTGGCAAATCGATTGATATAAAGGTCTGAGTCATTGTGATCAGCACAATCGATTGGCAAATCGATTGACGTAAAAGTCTGAGTCACTGTGATCAGCACAATCGATTGACGAATCGATTGAAGCTAATGTTTAAGTTACAGAAAGGATTCAACTCATTGCCAAATCGATTATGACTGTGATTATGAAGTCGACTGAGCAATCGATTGTTTTGATCTCGTTGTTTGAACAAAACACCTATAATCGATTACTCAATCGATTCTGATATAATCATAGTATCAGTTCTGATTTATGTATTAAAAGAATCGATTGGCAAATCGATTCATGCTTATATGATCAAGATTCAAGAAAAATAAGACATGCGAAAGTCGATTGGGCAATCGATTTACCTAACTTTAAAACATTATAAAATCGATTGAGCAATCGATTATCCTGGTGTTTTTCTGAATATATATAAGCAGATTCAATCACTTTTAAAAATAACTTTTTTCATAACTTTTGGAAAACTTTTGATAACATTTGAATAACTTTGATGAACACTTTGAGAGAAAAGTTTTGCAACACACAAAATATCCATTGGCTAAATACTTTTT
>PGTU02006638.1:0-12990 GCA_002896215.2 Cicer echinospermum
AAAATCCAATGGCACAAACACACATATTCGATGCACACGATATGTTAAAAAGCCGAAATTAGACAAGAATAAGCCTAGGGAGGACGAAAATGACCTAAATGTCAATCCAATGACACAAAAATTCAGCTTAATTGGATGCACAAGATTAAGGAGTTTAAAAACCCGTAATGGACTAGAATAGCTGGAGGATGAAAATGACCTAAATATTAATCCAATGACACAAAACAAACTATTGGATGCACATGATTGGTTTAAAACCCCTAATGGACAAGAATAGCCTTGACAGATTAAAAAGACCTAAATGTTATCCAATGACCCAAACTCACTTATCGATGTACAGATTGGTTAAAAAAACCCTTAATTGGACTACATTAAGCTTAGGTGGCGGAAATGACTAAATATTAATCCAATGAAACAAATCAACTTTTGGGATGCACAAGATTGGTTAAAAACTCTAATTGGACTAGGAATATGCTATGTGAGGACGATAATGACCAAAATTAACCTATAATACAACACGCCTATTCATGCACAAGATTGGTTTAAACCTTAATGGACAGAATAAGTCCAGGAGGAACGGAAAATGACCTTAAATGCCAATCCCATTGACACAAATGAAAACTTACCGGATGCACAAAATTGGTGAAAAACCCATAATTGGATTAGATAATTCCTAGGGGTGGACGAAAATAACCTAAATAATTAGTTCCAATGACACAAATGAACCTTTGGATGCACATGATTTGGTTAACACCCTAATTGGGACTAGAATAAGCCTTATGGATGACGATAATGACCAAAATGTTAATCCTATAACACAGACACAGCTATGGATGCACAAGATTGGTTCTGAAACCCTAATTGGACAAGAATAAGGCTAGAGAGGACGAAAATGACATTAAATGTTTAATCAATGGACTCAAATGAACTTATTTAGTGCACAAGATTTGTTAAAAACCTTAATTGGATTAGAATAAGCCTTAGGGAGGACGAAAATGACCTAAATAATTTAATTTCCAATGGCACAACAACACATATTTCGATACAGAAGATTGGTTTAAAAACCCTAATTGGACAAGAATAATGCCTAGGAGGACGAAAATCACCTAAATGGTTAATCCAATGACACAATTGAAACTTATGGATACACAGGATGGTTAAAAAACCGTAATTTGGACTAGAATAAGCCTAGGGAGGATGAAAATGACCTAAATATTAATCCAATGACATAAAACCACAACCTATTGGAATTGCACAAGATGGTTTTTAAAAACCCTAATTGGACTTTTAAATAAGCCAAGGGGAGTACGAAAATGACCTAAATGTTAACCAATGACACAAACACATCGATTTGGATGCAAACAAGATTGGTTAAAAACCGTAATTGGACTAATATAAGCTAAGGAGATGAAAATGAGCTAAATGTTTAATGAAATGACACAAACACACCTATTTAGACGCACATGATGGTTAAAAACCCATAATTTGGACTTAGAATAAGCCAGAATGATGAAAATGACCTAAATGTGAATCCACGTCACAAACACACCTATTGATTCACAAGATTGGTCAAAAAATCCTAATTCGGACTAGAATATGCCGAGGGAGGACGAAATCACCTAAATGTTAATCCAATGGACAGCAAAACACCAATTATTGGACGCACAAGATTGGGCTTAAAAACTAATTGGACAAGAATAAAGCCTATACGCAGATAAAAAAAAAATTGAATGCATCAAGATTGGTTAAAAACCCTAATTGGACTAAAATAAACGTAGGGAGGATGAAAATGACCTAAAATATTTAATCTATCACACAAACACCCTATTGGATGCCACAAGATTGGTTAAAAACCCTAACTGGAAAAAATAAGCGTAGGAGGACGAAAATGACCTAAATATTAATATCCATAACACAAATTAACTTATTTGGATTCACAAGATTGTTAAAAAACCCTAATCGGACTATATAAGTCTAGGCAGGGATTAAAAAGACCTAAAATGGTTAATCCAAATGACACAAAGACCATATCGGATGCTCAAGGTGGTTAAAAAAAACCCTAATATGGACTTAAAATAAAAGCCTCGGGGCGGACGAAAATGACCTAAATATTAATCAATGACACAAAGAATTTAATTGGATGAGAAGATTGGTTTAATAACCCTAATGGAGTCGAATAAGCCTTCTTAGAGGACGGATAATGACCAAAATTTTAATCCATAAGCAACAAAGAAACCTATTGGATGCACAAACATTTTGGTTTTAAACCCTAATGGACAAGATAAAGCCTAGGGGACGAAAATGACCTATCAGGAGTACAAGATAGGTTAAAAACCCTAATTTGGAAAAGAATAAGAACTACGGAGGACAAAATAACCTAAATATTAATCCAATAACACCAAATGAACTATTTTGATGCACAAGATTTTGGTTAAAAGCCTTATTAGACTGAATAGCCTATGCATTGATTAAAAAAGACCTAAATGTTAATCCAATGGACACAAACACACCTTTCTGAATGCACAAGATTAGTTAAAAAACCTAATGGACTAGAATAAGGACTAGGTGGACGAAAATGATTAAATATAAATCCAATGACTCAAATGAAACTTATTGATGCACAAGATTGGTTAAAAACAGTAATTACGACTAGAATAAGCCAATGGTATATGATTGCCTATGGAGGACGATAATGACCAAAATGTAATCTTTAACACAAACATACCCTATTGGATGCACAACATTGGTTTAAACCCTAATTGGACAAGAATAAAATTAGGGGAGACGAAAATGACCTTATTAGGAGTTCAAGATAGGTTAAAAACCCTAATTGGAAAAGAATTAAGACTATGGAGGACGAAATAACCTAAATTATTAATTTAATGGCACAAACACCACATAATCGATGCACAAGATTTGGTAAAACCCTAATTGGGACAAGAATAAGTGGCCTATGGAGGACGAAAATGACTTAAAATGTTAATTCCATTAACACAATTGAACTTATTGGATGCCACAAATTGGTTAAAAACCCCTAAATGGACTAGAATAGCCTTGGAGGAATGAAAACTGACCCATAAATATAACCAATGACACAAACGAAGTTATTGGATGTATAAGATTGGTTAAAAACCCTAATGGACAAGAATAAGGCGTATGGGGACGATAATGACCAAAATTTAATACTATAACACAAACACACTCTATTTAGATACACAAGATTGATTGAACCCTAATGGACAGAATAAGCCTAAGGAGGACCGAAAATGACCTAAAAAGTGTTAATCAAATGCACAAATGAAAACTTATTGGGATGCACAGATTGGTTAAAAAACCTTAGTTGGACAAGATAAGCCTAGGAGGACTAAAATGACCTAAATATTAATCCGATTGGCAACAAACACACATACATTCGATGCACAAAATTAGTCAAAAACCATTAATTAAACAAGAATAAGCCTAGGGAGGACGAAAATACCTAAATGTTAATCAAATGACAAATTGAACTTATTGGATGCACAAGATTGGTTTAAAAAACCCCTAATTGGACTAGAATAAGCTAGGGAAGATTGAACACGCACCTTAATATTAATCCAAGACACAAACACACCTATGGATGCACAAGATTGGTTAAAAATCCTAATTGACTATAAATAAGTCGAGGGAATACGAAAAATGACCTAAATGTTAATCCATGGAACACCAAGCACATCAATTGGATGCCACAAGATTGGTTAAAACTGTAATTTTGATTTTAGAATTAAGCTAGAGAGGAATGAAAATGTGCGAAATGTAAATGAAATGACACAAACACAAACCTATTTGATGAACATGTTTGGTTAAAAACCCTAATTGGACTAGAATAAGGCCTAGGGAGTGCAAAAATGACGTAAATGTTAATCCAATGACACAAACACACCGATGGATGCACAACATTGGTTAAAAACAGTAATTGGGACTGGATATGCCGAGGGAGGATGAAAATGAGGTAAATGGTAAATGAAATGGCACAAACACCACCTATTGATTGCACATGATTGGTTAAAAACCCTAATTGGACTAGAAATAAGCTAGGGAGGACGAAAAATGACCTAAATGTTAATACAATGAAACAAACACACTTGTTAGGTGCACAAAATTGGTTAAAAACCATATTGACAAAATAAGCCTAGGCAGATGAAAATGACCGAATGGTTAATCCAATGACACAAATGAACTTATCGGATGACAAGATTGGTTTAAAACCCTTAATTGCGACTAGAATAAGCTTAGGAGAGGACGAAAATGACCTAAATATTAATCCAATGCACAAACACACATTATTCGATGCATCAAGATTTTTGGTTAAAAACCCTAATTGGACAAGAAATAAGCCTAGGAGGACGAAAATGACCTAAATGTTAATTCCAATCACACAATTGAACTTATTGGATGCACAAGTGGTTAAAAACCCTAATTGGACTAGAATATGCCTAGGGCATGAAATGACTAAATATTAATCCAATGAACAAACACAACTATTGGATGCCACAAGATTGGTTTAAAACCCTAATTAGACTATAATAAGCCGAGGGAGTACAAAATACCTAATGTTAAATCCAACGACACAAACACACGATGGGTATGCACAAGATTTGGTTAAAAACTGTAAAAGCAATAGATAAGCCTAGGAAGGATGAAAAAAAAAAAAAAAAAAAAAAAAAAAAAAATAAAAAAAAAAAAAAAAAAAAAAAAAAAAAAAAAAAAAAAAAAAAAAATAAAAAAAAAAAAAAAAAAAAAAAAAAAAAAAAAAAAAAAAAAAAAAAAAAAAAAAAAAAAAAAAAAAAAAAAAAAAAAAAAAAAAAAAAAAAAAAAAAAAAAAAAAAAAAAAAAAAAAAAAAAAAAAAAAAAAAAAAAAAAAAAAAAAAAAAAAAAAAAAATTGACCTTAAATGTGAATTCAACATCACAAACAACCAACCATCGGATTTTTCACAAGATTGGTTAAAACCTAAATTGACAAGATAAGCTTAGGGAGGAAGAAAATGTCTAAATGTTTAATCCAATGATACAAATGAACTTAATGGTGCACAAGGGATTAGTTAAAACCTTAAATTGACTAGAATAAGCCTTATGGAGGACGATATGACCAAATGTTATCTATAACACAGAACACACCTATTTGGATGCACAAGATTTGGTTTGAACCTAATTGGACAAGAATAAGCCTAGGAGGTACGAAATGAAACCTAAATGTTAATCCAATGACACAAATTGAACTTATTTGGATGCACAAGATTGGGTTACAACCTTAATTGGACAAGAATAAGCCTAGGGGAGCGACGAAATGACCTAAAATATAATCCAATGGACAAACACACATATTCGAGGCAAAGATTGTTAAAAAAGCCTCCATAATTGGACAAACAATAAGCCTAGGAGGACGAAAAATGACCTAAATGTTATCCAATGACCACAATTGAACTTATTGGATTGCACAAGATGGTTAAAAACCCTAAATGGACTAGAATAAGCCTAGGAGATGAAATGACCTAAATATTAATCCAATGACACACACACCTATTGGATGCACCATGATTGGTTTAAAACCCTAGTTGGACAAGAATAAGCCTATGCAGGATTAAAAACCTAAATGTTAATCAAATCACTCAAACACACTTATCGGATGTACAAGATTGGTTAAAAAACCTAATTGGGACTAGATTAAGCCTGGGAGGGACGGAAATGACCTAAATATTAATCCAATGAAACAAAATGAACCTTTTTGGTGCACAAGATTGGTAAACAACCCTAATTGGACTAGAATAACCTATGGTGGCGGATAATGATCAATTGTTAATCCTATTACAAGCACACCTATTGATGCACAAAATTGTTTGAACCCTTAATTGGACAAGAATAAGCCTAGGGAGGACGGAAAAATGACATAAATGTTAATTCCAATGACTCAAATGAACTTATTGGATGCACAAGGATTGCGTTAAAAACCTTAATTGGACTTAGAATAAGCCTAGGGGAGGACGAAGAATGACCTAAATATTAATATAATGGCACAAACACTCATATTCGATACACAAGATGGTTAAAAAATCCTATTGACAAGAATAAGGCCTAGAGGACGAAAATCAACCTAATGTTAATCCAATGACACAATTAACTTTATGGATGCACAAGATTGGTTTAAAAATCTAATTGGACTAGGAATAAGCCTAGGGAGGATGGAAAATGACCTTAAATATTATCCAATGACATAAACACACCTATTGATGCACAGAGGGTTAAAACCCTTAATTGGACTATAATTAAAGCCATAGGAGTTACGAAAAAATTGACGTAAATGTTAATCTAATGACACAAACACATCGATGGATGCACAAGATTGTTAAAAAACCGTAATTGGACTAGAATATCCCGAGGAGGACGAAAATGACCTTAAATTTTAATTCCAATGACACAAACACACTTATTGGACGGACAAAATGGTTTAAAAACCTAATTGGACAAGAATAAAGCCTATGCAGGATGAAAATGACCTAAATGTTTAATCTAATGACACAAATAAACCAAATTGGATGCATAAGATGGTTAAAAACCCTAAATGTTAATCCAATAACACAAATTAACTTATTGATTCACAAGATTGGTTAAAACCCTAATTGCGACTAGAATAAGTCTAGGCAGGATTAAAAAGAACTAATGTTAATCCAATGACACCAAAAGACCCATATCGATTGCAGAAGATTGGTTAAAAATCCTAATTGGACTAAAATAAGCTAGCGGTGGACGAAAATGACCTAATATTTAATCCAATGAACAAATGAATTTATTGGATGAACAAGATTGGTAATAACTCCTTATTGGAGTAGAATAAGGGCCTATGGGGACGATAATGACCAAAATGTTAATCCTATAACACAAACACACCTATTGATGCACAACATTGGTTTAACCCTAATTTGGACCAAGAATAAGCCTAGGGAGAACGAAAATGACCTATCAGGAGTTCAAGATAGGTTAAAAAACCCTATTGCGAAAAGAATAGACTTGGGAGGACAAAAAAATAACCTAAAATATTAATCCAATAACACAAATGGAACAATATTTGATGCACAAGATCCTGGTTAAAAACCCTATTAGACTATAATAGCCTAGCATGATTAAAGACTAAATGTTATCCAATGACCAAATGAATTTATTCGATTGCACAAGATGGGTTAAAAACAGTTTAATTCGACTAGAATAGCATATGGTAGATGACTATGCCTATGGAGGACGATAATGGACCAAAAATGTTAATCCTATAACACAAATATACCTATTGGATGCACAACATTCGGTTTAAACCTTATTGGAAAAGGAATAAACCTAGGGAGGACGAAAATGCTCTAATTTTAATCCATTTACTCAAATAGAACTTATGGATGCACAAGATTGGTTAAAAACCCTAATTGGACTAGAATAAGCCTAGAAGGACGAAAATGACTTAAGATATTATCCAAAGGAAACAAAACACACATATTCGATGCATAAGATTGGTTAAAACCCCTAATTGGACAAGAATAAAGGCCTTAGGGACGACGAAAATGACCTAATGTTATCCAATGACACAATGAACTTTATTGGATGACAAAGATTGGTTAAAATCCCTTAATTGGCAAGAAGAAGCCTTAGAGGACCAAAATTGACTTAAATATAATCCAATGACACAAAGAACTTATTGGATCGCAAGATTAGTACAAAAACCCTAATTGGACTAGAATTAATTATAGGGGAGGATTGGAAAATGACCTAAATATTAATCCATGACAACAAAAACATACCTATTGATGCACAATATTGGTTACAAAACCCCTAATTGGACAGAATAAGCCTAGGTAGATTTTAAAAGACTAAATCTCATATCCAATGACACAAAAACACCTATTGGATGCACAAGATTGGTTAAAACCCTAATTGGATAGGAATAAAAGGCTTTGGAGTACCAAAACGACCTAAATGTTAATCCAATTAAGCAAACACACCGATTGGAATGCACAAATGGTTAAACACGTTATTTTGATTAGAATAATCCTTGGGAGGGATGAAATGGAGTGAAATGTAAATGAAAATGACACAAACACACCTATTGGATGCCACATGATTTGGTTTAAAACCCAATTGACTTAGAATAAGGCCTTGGAAGGATGGAAAATCACCTAAATGTTAAATTCAAATGTCACAAACACACCTATATGAATCACCAAGATTGATTAAACACCCTAATTGGACTAGGAATAAAGCCTAGGGGAGGATGAAAATTACCTAACATGTTATTCCGATGACACAAACACACCTATTGGATTGCACAAGGATTGGTTAAAAAAGCCTAATTTTGACAAGAATAAGCCTAGGGAGGACGAAAAATGAACCTAAATGTTAATCCATTGGACTCAAATAAACTTATTTGGATGCACAAGATTGGTTAAAAACCTTTAATTTTGACTAGAATAAGCCTATGGAGGCCACAAAAATGACCATAAAAAATTAATCTAATGGCACAACACATATTCGATGCACAAGATTGCGTTAAACCCTAATTGGACTAGAATAAGCCTTGGGAGTACCAAAACGACCTATAGTTAATCCATTAAGCAAACACACCGATTGGGATGCACAAGATGGTTAAACACCGTAATTTGATAGAATAATCCTTGGGAGGATGGAAGATGAGTGAAATGTAAATGAAATGACACAAACACACCTATTTGGATGCACATGCATTTTGGTTAAAAACCCTAATTTGGACTAGAATTAAGCCTTGAAGGATGAAATCACCTAAATGTCTATCCAATGTCAACAAACACACCTATTGGATTCACAAGATTGATTAAAAACCCTAATTAGGACCTAGAATAAGCCTAGGGAGGATGAAAATAACCTAAATGTTAATCCGATGACACAAACACACCTATTGGATGCACAAGATTTGGTTAAAAACCCTAATTGGACAAGAATAAGCCTAGGGAGACGAAAATGACCTAAATGTTAATCCAATTGACTCAAATAAACCTATTGGATGCCACAAGATTGGTTAAAAAACATAATTGGACTAGAATAAGCCTAGGAGGCACGAAAATGACCTAAAATATTATCTAACGTTCACAAACACATATTCGATGCACAAGATTGGTTAAAACCCTAATTGGACAAGAATAACCTGGGAAGACGAAATGACTTAAATGTTAATCCCAATGAACAATTGAACTTATTGGATGCACAAGATGGTTAAAAACCCTAACTTGGACTAGAATAAAGCCTAGGAGGACCGAAAATGACCTAAATAGTAACCATGACACAAACACACCTATTGGAAGCACAAGATTGGTTAAAACCAATTGGACTATAATGAGCCACAGGGAAGTATGAAAAATGGAAACCTAACTGCAATTCCAATGACACAAACACTGTCGATTGATGCACAAGATTGGTTAAAAATCATATTGGACTAGAATAAGCCAAGGGAAAATGGGAAATGAGCTTAATGTTAATGAAATGACACAAACACCCTATTAGATGCCACAAAATTGGTTAAAAACCCTAATTAGGACTAAATAAGCCTAGGGAGGATGAAAATGACCTAAATATTAATCCAATGACACAAAACACCACCTATTTGGATTGCACAAGATTTGATTAAAAACACCTAATTGACAAGAATAAGCCAAGGCAGGTATAAAAGAAACTAAATTGTTAATCCAATGACACAAACACACCTTATCAGATGCACAAGATTGTAAAAAAACCCTAATTGGACTAGATTTAAGCCTAGAGTTGGACGGAAATGACCTAATTATTAATCAATGATACAAAGGAATTATTGGCTATGCACAAGATTGTTAAAAACCCTAATTTGACTTAGAATAGGCTAATGGGAGGACGATAATGACCAAAATGTTAATCCTATAGACAAGCACACATATTTCGGATGCACCAAGATTGGTTAAACCCTAATTGACAAGAATAAGTCCAGGAGACGAAAATGACCTAAATGTCAATACAATGACACAAATGAATTGCCGGATGCACAAATTGGTGAAAAACCCTTAATTGGACTAGAATAAGCCTAGGGTGACGAAAAAATGACCTTAAATATTAAATCCAAATGACACAAATGCACTTATTTGGATGCACATATGGTTAAAACCCTAATTGGACTAGAATAAGCCTAGGAGGACGATAATGACCAAAATGTTAATCCTATAACCAAACACACCTATTGGTGTACAGTTGATTTAAACCCTAATTTTGCGAGAAGAATAAGCCTAGGGAGGACGAAAAAATGACCTAAATATTAATCCAATGCACAAACACACATATTCGATGCACAAGATTGGCTAAAAAACCCTAATGTGGACAAAGAACAAGCCTAGGGAGGACGAAAATGGACCTTAAATGTTAAATCCTAATTTGACACAATTGAACTTATTGGAGGCACAAGATTGTTAAAAAACCTATTAAATGCGACTAGAATAAGTCTTGGGACATGAAAGTGACCTAAATAATTTAATCCATGACAAACACCTATTGAATCCACATGATTGGTTAAAACCCCTTACTTGGACAAGAATTAGCTTGAGGATTTAAAAGACTTAAATGTTAATCGAATGACACTAACACCTATCAGATGCATAAGATGGTAAAAAAACCCAAATTGGACTCGATTTAGCATAGGGGGACGAAAATGACCTAAAATATTAATCCAATGACACAATGAACTTATTGGATTGCACATGACTAGTTAAAAACCCTAATTGGACTAGAATAAGCCTATGGAGGACGATAATACCAAATGTTAATTCTATTAATTACAACACACTTATCGATGCCACAAGATTGGTTTTAAACCCTTAATTGACAGAATAAGCTTAGGAGGACAAAAAATGTCGTAAATGTTAATCCAATGGACACCAAATGAACTTCTTGGATGCACAAGATTGGTTAAAAACCCTAATTGTACTGAATAAGCCTAGGTGACGAAAATACCTAAATTTAATCCAATGACACAAATTGAACTTATTGGATGCACATGATTGTTTAAAAACCCTAATTAGATAGAATTAGCCTATGGAGGACGATAATTGCCCCAAAATGTTAATTCTATAATTACAAACACACCTATTCGATGCACAAGATTGGTTAAACCCTAATTGGACAAAATAAGTCCGGGAGGACGAAAATGGACCAATGTCAACTCCAAGACAACAACATAAAACTTACCGGATGCACATAATTGGTTAAAACCCTAATTGTACTAAGAATAGCCTAGGGTGACGAAAATGACCTTAAATACTAATCAATGACACAAATGAACTTTATTTGGATGCACAAGATGCGTTAAAAATCCTAATTGGACTAGCATAAGCCTATGGAGGACGATAATGACCCAAAATGTTTAATCCTATAACACAGACACACCCTATTTGGATGCACAAGATGGTTTAAACCCTAATTGGAATAGAATAAGCCTAAGGAGGACGAAAATGACCTAAATGTTAATCCAATGATTCAAATGAACTTATTGGATGCAACAAGATTTGGTTAAAAAACCTTAATTGGACTTAGAATAAGCTCGGGAGGACGGAAAATGACTAATATTATTCCAATGCACAGACACACATATGATGCACAAGATTGTTTAAACCCTATTGGACAAGAATAAGTCGAAGGGAGCGAAAATGACCTAAGATGTCAATCAATGAAAACAAATGAAACTTACCGGATGCAAACAAAATTGTTAAAAACCTAATTGTTCTAGAATAAGCCTAGGGTGGACGAAAATGACAGAAATATTAATCCAATGACACAAATGAACTATTGGATGCAAGATTGGTTAAAAACCCTTATTGGACAAGAAAAAGCCTATAGAGGACGAAATGACCAAAATGTTAATCCAATGACACAATTGAACTTATTGGATGCACAAGATTGGTTAAAAACCTTAATTGAACTAGAATAAGTCTAGGGAGGATGAAAATGACCTAGATATTAATCCAATGACATAAACACACCTATTGGATGCACAAGATTGGTAAAAAAACCCTAATTGGACAATAATAAGCCTAGGGAGTATGAATATAACCTAAATGTTAATCCAATGACACAAACACATTGATTGAATGCACAAGATTGGTTAAAAACCGTAATTGGACTAGAATAAGCCTTGGGAGGATGAAACAGACCTAAATATTTGTCCAATGACACAAACACACCTATTGGATGCACATGATTGGTTAAAACCCTTAAATGGACAAGAATAAGCCTTGGGACGATGAAAATGACCTAAATATTAATCCAATGACACAAACACACCTATTGGATACACATGATTGGTTAAAACCCGCTATTGGACAAGAATAACCCTAGGCGGGATTAAAAAGACTTAAATGTTAATCCAATGACACAAACACACCTATCGGATGCAAAAGAATGGTTAAAAAAACCCAAATTGGACTAGATTAAGCCTAGGGTGGAGGAAAATGACCTAAATATTATTCCAATGACACAAATGAACTTATTGGATGCACGTGATTAGTTAAAAACCCTAATTGGACTAGAATAAGCCTACAGAGGACGATAATAACCAAAATGTTAATTCTATAATACAAACACACCTATTCGATGCACAAGATTGGTTTAAACCCTAATTCGACAAGAATAAGCTTAGGGAGGACAAAAATGTCCTAAATGTTAATCCAATGACACAAATGAACTTCTTGGATGCACAAGATTTGTTAAAAACCCTAATTGGAATAGAATAAGCCTATGGAGGACGATAATGACCAATATGTTAATCCTATAATACAAACATACCTATTCAATGCACAAGATTGGTTTAAACCCTAATTGGACAAGAATAAGTCCAGGGAGGACCAAAATGACCTAAATGTCAACCTAATGACACAAATGAACTTACCGGATGCACAAAATTGGTTAAAAACCCTAATTGTACTAGA
>PGTU02006641.1:0-20709 GCA_002896215.2 Cicer echinospermum
CTAGGAAAAGATGTGGATAATGAACAGCAGATTGGAAAGATTATGAGATGTTTAACCAGAGAATGGCAGCCAAAGATAACAGCCATAGCTGAGTCTAGAGATCTAGCAAAGATGACGACAGCAACACTATTTGGAAAGTTAAGGGAACATGAAATGGAATTACAAAGACTGGATGAATCTGAAATGGAAAGTAGGAAAAAGAAAGGTTTATCTCTGAAAGTTCAAGCAAATCAATCAAAAATTGAATCCGATAGCTGCTCAAATGAATCCAGCAGTGACAATGAAGAACCAGAAATCGGACTGCTTGTCAAGAAATTTAAGAAATTTCTGAAGAAGAAAGATAACAAATTCAGAAAACCATCCAGCTCCAAAACTAGCGACAACAAGCAAATTACTTGTTATGAATGTGGGAAGACGGGTCACATAAAGTCAGAATGCTACAAATTGCAGAACAAAAATAAAGCTGCAAAATCAAAAGGCAAAGAACCAGTCACCAAAACAAAGAAAGCGTATATTGCTTGGAACGATAACGATGAATCCTCTGCCTCTTCGGATGAAGAAGAAGCCAATATGTGTCTCATGGCAAATTCAGATTCAGAATCGGAAAAAGAGGTGTGCTTGACATCCACTAAGCACTCATGGTATTTGGATAGCGGATGTTCGAAGCACATGACAGGGGACAAATCCAAATTCCTGTCCTTGACATTAAAGGAAGGAGGCTTTGTCAAATATGGAGACAACAATAGAGGAAAAATTATTGGAATTGGTGACATAGGCAGTGAGTCAACGACAGTGATTAAGAATGTATTATATGTTGAAGGACTCAAGCATAATTTGCTAAGCATAAGCCAGCTATGTGACAAAGGCTTTCAAGTAAGTTTTTCATCACAATCTTGCATTATTGAGCATAAAGATGACAAAAACATAAAGCTGATTGGTGACAGAATTAACAACATCTACATGTTGGATTTCAATTCTGTACCAAGTGCTGTATGTTGCTTGTTATCAAATCAAGATGAAACATGGTTGTGGCATAAACGCATTGCTCATATTCATATTAATCACTTGAATAAGCTTGTTAGCAAACAGCTAGTAATAGGACTCCCCAATAGGAAGTTTTCTAAGGATAGGTTGTGTGATTCATGTGAGAAGAGTAAATTGGTTAAGACTCCGTTTCCCTCTATAGATTTGGTTAGAACAAATAGAGTTTTACAACTAGTTCACATGGACCTTTTCGGACCTGCCCAAGTTAAGAGTTTAGGTGGAAACCTATATGGATATGTGCTGGTTGATGATTATTCTAGATTCACATGGACTTACTTTTTAGCTCATAAAAGTGATACATTTTCTGTTTTCAAAAAGTTTGCTGCTTTAGTACAAAATGAAAATGATTTGAAAATTGTTTCAATAAAAAGTGATCATGGAGGTGAATTCCAAAATGATCTTTTTCAAAGCTATTGTGAATCAAATGGAATCAACCACATGTATTCAGCCCCTAGGACACCACAGCAGAATGGGGTAGTGGAGAGGAAAAATAGATCCCTAGAAGAGTTAGCTAGGACCATGCTTAAGGACTCCAACCTACCTAAGTACTTTTGGGCAGATGCAATTAGTACAGCCACTCATATTGTGAATAGAGTACTGATTAGACCCCTTCTTAAGAAAACACCCTATGAGCTTTACAAGGGTAGAAAACCAAACCTGTCTTACTTTAGAATTTTTGGTTGTAAGTGCTTTGTTTTGAACAATGGCAAGGAACACCTAGACAAGTTTGGACCCTAAAGGAATGAGAATCTTTCTAGGATTTATCCCCACTAGTAAAGCCTATAGAATCTACAACAAAAGAACAAAAACCATAGAAAGAGTCATGTTCATTGTTAAGTTTGATGAATCTTTTACAGAAAACTTGAACAAAACTCCTTACCTAAGGTTAATGATATTTTGGATGATGGTTGTAGAATCTGAACCCCTAGAACAACCTATAGCTGATCCTCCAACTAGTGCCAACCCTGTAGAACTATAGAAACCAGTGAGTTTACCTAAGGAATGGAGATTTCAATAGAAACCACCTTAGATAACGTCATATGTGACATCTCTAGAGGTGTGTCAACTAGAGGAAACCTTAGAGAGTTCTTAAAACTCACAGCCTTTGTGTCTCAGATTGAACCTAAGAACGTTAAGGAAGCCCTTTTAGATTAGTGGAGTGGATACTTGCTATGCAAGGAGTTAAACCAGTTTGAGAGAAATACAAAGTGTGGAACCTGGTACCTAGGCCCAGAGGGTAGAGCATGTTATAGGAACTAGGTGGGTGTTCAGGAATAAGTTAGATGAGAATGGTGTGATAACTAGGAATAAGGCCAGATAGTTGCAAAGGGTTTATAGTCAAGGAGAGGGAATAGACTTGATGAGACCTAATGCCCTGTAGCTAGCTAGAAGCCATAAGGATTTTGTTGGCTCTATGCATGTATCATGGACTTCGATCTATATCAATGGATGTGAGAGTGCATTTCTTAATGGAGACTACAAGAAGAAAGTTTTGTGAGCTAAACACCAGGTTTGAAAACAATCCAGATTTTCCTAACATGTTGTATAACTCTCAAAGGCCCTCTATGGGTTGAACAGCTCCAAGAGCTTGTATGAGAACTCAGCACATTTCTCATTCAACAAAATTTTTCTAGAGGAAATGTTGATAAGACACTCTTTACAAAAAAACTATTGAAAATGACATCTTGCTGGTCCAAATTATGTTGATGACATTCATATTGATCAACAAATGATAAACTTTGGCAAAGATTTGAAAATTAAATGAAAAGGTAAATTGAAATAGTCAATGATGGGGTGACTTATCATATTTCTTGGGATTCAAATTAACAACCCAGCAGGCATTTTCGATTAGTCACAATCCAATATTGTTGTATTTGATAAAGAAATATTAACTTTGATAAGCTTTAAGTCCATTGATACATACACCCATGAGTCAAGGAAAATTTCTTAGACCGAGATAGATGAGGTAAACCAACAAGCCTGTAGATGTAACCAGATTCGTCAGTCGTATGATTGGCATACTCGCTCATACCTTAACAGCCAAGCCGACCCGATATTATGTTCAGCGTTTGCATGTGCTGCACGCGTATTCAATCGGAATCCGAAGGAATCTCACTCACCTGCAGTAACAGAGAATTTTCAGATACTTGGTAGGCTACTAAGAATTCTTGGTTGTTGGTATCCAAAAGGTTCAACATGTACTGGTCTTGGTATGAGGTATTCAGACTCAGATTTTGCTGGTTGTAAACTTGACAGAAATGAGCACTTCAGGTACATGTCATCTACTTGGTAATTCTGCTGGCTGTCCTGGTTTAGTAAGAAGCAAAGACAAGGTATTGCTATTGTCATACTGCAGAAGCCAGAATACATAGTAGCTGGGAGCTGTTGTTGCTCAAATTACTTGTGGATGAAACAACATCTAATGGACTTCGGTGTTGATATTGGGAACAGTGCCGATCATGTGTGATAACTACCAGTGCCATCAGCATAACAAAGAACCCAGTAATGCATTCAAGGACAGAACATATTGAGTAAGAGACACCACTTCATAGAGAGATCATTTTCAGAAATGGAGTCATCAAACTTGAATATGTGAATACCTACAGAACAGCTAGCAGATATATCTTCACGAAAGCATTACCAAAGAAAGTTTTTTGAACATAAGGATGAAACTAGGGATCATTGATCCTAGTGGATATAAGTTTTTTTTATTGTTGGTATTTATCAGTGAAGGTTTTCAGATTAATTGAGTTGGATCGATTATTTTGATGAAACCTGTTTATAAAATCCGATTTGGAAATCGATTTGGTTAGCCAGAGTTCCGAAAGATTTTTTGGAAAATATTGTGTAAAATCCCGGAGCATCGATTTTGGAAAATCGATTTGATTCAGTGTTCAGTATTTAACTTTTGGGACAATTCGCATTTGGACATCGATTTTAGGGTAAAACGGAAAATCGATTTGGGAATGGACGATTAGGCATAATGACCGGTAATGCGAACCTTTTTTACTAGCCGTTAGTGAAAGAACTTTCATAATTACGCAATCGATTAAGGATTCGGTGTACACGGTAACCAATGATTGGATCGATCTGTACAAACGGTTAAAGTATAAAAGGTAAAGGGAAAAATCTATGATTTCATCTTCATCACCAGTTTCCAGATTTTTCCAGACAAGTTTCAGTTTTCACGTCTATCTGGCTTTACTCGCTCTGCATCTCAATCAGTTTGTTCATTCTATCCACCTTACATTAAATCAACTTGCTTTGATGATCATGGCTCGGTGATAAATTGACAAACTCCAGGCCAAATACACTTCACCTTCCTCACCTCAACAAAGTGAACAACTACCCTCACCACACAAACACTAACACAAGATGCAGTTTCCGATTCCAACATACACAAAATTCTTGCAAAGGACAAGGAAAGGCTCCTGCTCCAGTATTTCCAGAAAGACCAAGAACAACTGAAAGAACCTCCCTACTGACAAATCTCGATGGCTGATGCAATGAAAGAGATGTGCTCTAATTAAGAGAAAGATAGCAAAACCCATCCCTTCACCCCCTGCAAAGAAGAAAAACCTATTCCTTCACTCCTGCTAAGAAGGTCCTTACTGAACCTCTACAAGAAAAGGAACTTCCTACCCACATCATCGCACCTGATTTGTAAAGAGAAAAATCCATGAAGCATAGAACAAATGGATTTTCCTTTATTTGACAGTGTCGAGTTCACTTTTCCAGTGATCATCTTAGATTCCCATATGTCTTCAAAGCTTTCTTTCAGTCTACACCTGACTGCTATCCTATAGCTGATCAGAGAATTCGGTACTCGTCTTTCAAGTTAACAGAAGATGGCTTCACTGTCTCCAAGTCTAAAGTGTAGAAGATTGCTATGACTTTCGACGACTTCTCTACACATTATCAGTAGATTGCCTTCTATATCCATAGTCCATTGATGGAAGTTCAGAAGCTGATACTGCTGACCAAGGTTGGGAAGAGTCTATGGAATAGATCATCACAGCAGTTTTAAAAAATCTGATGGTCGATTGGCTTTGTTGAATCGGTTTCACTGACCCATTGGTCAAATGAAGGTTCCGCATCGAATGTTGATGTATGGCTTGACACGCATGTTTAGTGCTCAAGATCAGGAAATCACGCTTGTAGTTCAAAAGTTGGACATACTTACTGCCTGTGTGGTAATCTATCCAAGGATATTATAGGATGAGCTGGACGGTGGAAGTACTCATGTCATATTTGAAAGCATGCACAGACTAGAGCTTCATGCTACCTTATCCGCAACGATCACCAAGATTCTCAAACGCTTCAAGTTTCTTTGGCAAATGAAGAATCTGTCAAAGACATCACCCTGATTTGGAAGAATCTAATTGTGAATCAGAATAGCAATTGTACAAAGGGGTGCAAGGTATTTGGATGAGATCACAGCTGCAGCAATAACCAGCACAGCCTCCACCTCCACCTCCGCCTCAACAGAAACTGTCTCTGGCTACTCCTGCTTTTGTGATAAGTTTTGGAATTCATACCTGAAGCTCAGATGGCCATAATGCAAAGTGTTGAGTGGAATTTCAGTCCAGAGTGAAGCACCGTCTAAGGACTATGCAAGCCTCTCTTGACCTCAGTTGTTCAAACTGTGGATGAGATTCATGACACACTTGGCATCTACAGCTATCTTTTGAAGACTTGCAGACATTGGTCGCCAAGCAGCTGAGGACCCTAAACCCAGATCCCCTAGTTAACCCTGAGACTCACGACGAGAGACACCTGCTGAGGGTAATACAGCGGTCTCAGCCCCTTCCTTAGATGATAGTGAGCCCCAGCTAGATTAGGAGATTAGTTCTTAGGATCCATGCTGTTTTGCCATGTCTTGCTGTATTCTTGGTGATTTTGATTAATGAATATGACAGTTTATGTCCTTCTCTACTGAACTTCATGTGTATGTTCATAAATTGCTTGATTGTGTTGACAGTTTTTTTTTTTTCTAATACACAAGTTAAATGGTTCCACCCCAATGCTTATGTCTGTAACATAGGGGGATAATTATTTCTGCTTTTTTGTCTTAACTGACAAAGGGGGGAGAACCATTATAATTGATGAACTGGATGCTATATTGATCTTTTTTTTTCTGATATTGACAATATATGCTCTAAACCATGTGTAATTAATATATGTTGTATTAATATGATCTGATCTGATATGTTCATGATACATGCTCTACATGCTCTGATCTGATCAACAATAATTTTATGATGCTTATTAAATGAATGTCTGAAACTGCTTCAAGTTACAATTTGGTTTGAATTGTCAATTATGGCCAAAAAGGGGGAGATTGTTGGATTTGATCCTTTGATTCCTAATTTGACATAATTAATAATTCAACAATGTTCATACAATACATGATAAATCTAATATTTGAATTGAGCAAGATTTCAGGAACCTTAATCAAACACCTAACACACTTGGATCAAATTGGGGGCTTGGAACACACACAGAATCAACACAGTTGAAATTCAGATAATGTAAATCAGATTGGGACATCGATTTCATAACAAGCGGTGGTAAGGAAATCTTAAGTGTTTGTAATGCGCAACGGATTAGGCAATCGATTAGATTAATTAAAAAATGAAAAATGCACAAGTCAGTAGCCTCTGATTTGGAGGAAATCGATTGTAAAGTCGATTGAACATTTCACAAATAAACTGATGTAACACACGATTGACAGTCCAATATTATAAATCGATTGGATGAGTCACAGTGGCATTCCAGCACTCAGGAAATCGATTGGCAAATCGATTGACGAAGTATCCTTTGAAAAATGACCCCATCTGTGACAAATACAATCGATTGGACAATCTATTGTTAACACTTTCAATTTTGTTAAAGTTTGGTTGTAATCGATTGGGAAATCGATTGAACTAAACACCAGGTAAGAACTTTTCAGGAACATGCTATAAAAGCGATTGACAAGTCGATTGATATCAAATAGCTGAGTCACTGTTTTGAATTAAATCGATTGGCAAATCGATTAATATTAAAACTGAGTCACTGTTTTGAATCACATCGATTACCAAATCGATTGACATCAAAAACCTGAGCCACTGTTTTTGAAAACAATCGATTGGCAAATCGATTGAAATAAGCTTGTTGAAAATACAGTGAACTCTGAGACTGTGATCAAATCGACTCTGTGGTTTTATACATCGACTCTGAGATTTGGCAAATCGATTGAGTAATCGATTGAAATTATTTTATAAAACAGTTTCCCAGAATCGATTAAGGCATCGATTTATACAAGTCTGGACATGTTTACTGAAAGCTGTTGTTTTAAAGAATCGATTGGGTAAATCGATTAGCTCTTGTAATCGTTTCAAGTTTAAAGACAATCCAAGATCGCGATAAATCGATTGCAACGACTCGATTTAGCACGCTTTTATAACTTTAAAAATCGATTGGAAAATCGTCTCGTAATTGGTTCTTCGAAGAAACCTTATAAGATGTCTTTCAATCTTTATCTTATAACTTTTTCACATAACAATTCATATCCTTTTAATAATTTTCTCATAACGCTCTCAGCTGTTCATAACAACAAACTAACAATTTCATAATTGTGATTACAGATCTCAATACAGTTTGTTGACAATCTAAGAGAAATGTTAATGTGCTCAAGAACAATCCATGAATATCCAGATTTGTGAGGACACAAACATTCATAAAGATTGAAGACCCTTTTTGATTTTACAATCTTTTATTCTTTCTGTAATAAATCTTTGAACGAAATAGAACGCAAGAAAAGCCAGCTTGAAACTGGTGGCTACTTTCTTGGTTGAGAGGGCTCAACAAGAAAGAGTCGTACTTTGATTCTGTGATAGGCTGCTGAGTGTCTACAAGGATCAGAGGGTATTCAATAGGAAAGACATAATTAGAGATTGATAGGTTTCAGGGAGGAAACTGGAAAATCTTTGTAATTGATTCTTTCTATTGAAGGAGAAGAAAATCTGAAATCCGATTGGATTTTCAGAACTGGACGTAGGTTGTTGTGGAACAACCGAACCAGGATAAATCTCTGTGTCTTCTTCTCTAACCCTCTCTCTTTAATTTTCTATATTGCTAACTTTGCATGCCTCAAATAGGTGTGTTTGTGTCTTTGGATGAACATTTAGGTCATTTTCGTCCACGCTCTGCTTATTCTTGTCCAATTAGGGTTTTTAACCAATGTTTTGCATCGGATAGGTGTGTTTGTGTCATTGGATGAACATTTAGGTCATTTTCGTCCTCCCTTGGCTTATTCTTGTCCAATTAGGGTTTTTAACCAATCTTGTGCATCCAATAGTTGTATTTGTGTCATTGGATGAACATTTAGGTCATTTTTGTCCTCCCTAGGCTTATTCTTGTCCAATTAGGGTTTTTAACCAATCTTGTGCATCCAATAGGTGTGTTTGTGTCATTGGATGAACATTTAGGTCATTTTCGTCTTCCCTCTGCTTATTCTTGTCCAATTAGGGTTTTTAACCAATCTTGTGCATCCAATAGGTGTGTTTGTGTATTGGATGAACATTTAGGTCATTTTCGTCCTTCCCTTTGCTTATTCTTGTCCAATTAGGGTTTTTAACCAATCTTGTGCATCTAATAGGTGTGTTTGTGTCATTGGATGAACATTTAGGTCATTTTCGTCCTCCCTAGGTTTATTCTAGTCCAATTAGGGTTTTTAACCAATCTTGTGCATCCAATAGGTGTGTTTGTGTCATTGGATGAACATTTAGGTCATTTTCGTCCTTCCCTAGGCTTATTCTTGTCCAATTAGGGTTTTTAACCAATCTTGTGCATCCAATAGGTGTGTTTGTGTCATTGGATGAACATTTAGGTCATTTTCGTCCTCCCTAGGCTTATTCTTGTCCAATTAGGGTTTTTAACCAATCTTGTGCATCCAATAAGTTCATTTGTGTCATTGGATGAACATTTAGGTCATTTTCGTCCTCCCTAGGCTTATTCTTGTCCAATTAGGGTTTTTTAAACCAATCTTGTGCATCCAATAGGTGTGTTTGTGTCATTGGATGAACATCTAGGTCATTTTCGTCCTTCCTTGGCTTATTCTTGTCCAATTAGGGTTTTTAACCAATCTTGTGCATCCAATAGGTGTGTTTGTGTCATTGGATGAACATTTAGGTCATTTTCGTCCTCCCTTGGCTTTTCTTGTCCAATTAGGGTTTTTAACCAATCTTGTGCATTCAATAGGTTCATTTGTGTCATTGGATGAACATTTAGGTCATTTTCGTCCTCCTAGGCTTATTCTTGTCCAATTAGGGTTTTTAACAAATCTTGTGCATCCAATAGGTGTATTTGTGTCATTGGATGAACTTCTAGGTCATTTTTGTCCTTCCTTTGGCTTATTCTTGTCCAATTAGGGTTTTTCGTCCAATCTTGTGCATCCAATAGGTGTGTTTGTGTCATTGGATAAACATTTAGGTCATTTTCGTCTTCCCTTGGCTTATTCTTGTCCAATTAGGGTTTTTAACCAATCTTGTGCATCCAATAGGTGTGTTTTGTTTCGTTGGTTGAACATTTAGGCCATTTTCGTCCTTCCTTTGCTTATTCTTGTCCAATTAGGGTTTTTAACCAATCTTCTGCATCTAATAAGTTCATTTGTGTTTTTGAATGAACATTTAGGCCGTTTTAGTCCTCCCTAGGTTATCGTACAAATTAGGGTTTTTAACCAATCTTGTGCATCCAATAGGTGTGTTTTGTGTCATTGGATGAACATTTAGGTCATTTTCGTCCTCCCTAGGCTTATTCGAGTCCAATTTGGGTTTTTAACAAATCTTGTGCATCCAATAGGTGTGTTTGGTGTCATTGAATGAACATTTAGGTCATTTTTTCGTCCTCGATTAGGCTTATTCTTGTCCAATTAGGTCGATTGGTAAATCGATTAGCTTGTATAGTTTCAAGTTTAAAGAAAACCAAGATCGCGATAATCGATTGGCAAATCGATTTAGCACCTTTTATAACTTTACAAAATCGATTGGGAAATCGATTTCGTAATTGGTTTTTCAGAAACTATATAAGATGTCTTTCAATCTTTATTCTAATAACTTTTCACATAACAATTCATATCTTTCATAATTTCTCATAACGCTCTCAGCTGTTCATAACAAACAAACTAACAATTTCATAATTGTGATTACAGATCTCAATAGGTTGTGTTGTGTGTCAGTTTGTTGACAATCTAAGAGAAATGTTAATGTGCTCAAGAACAATCCATGAATATCCAGATTTGTGAGGAGCAACATTCTTAAAGATTGAAGACCTTTTGTTTTACAATCTTTTATTCTTTCTGTAATAAATCTTTGAACGAAATAGAACGCAAGAAAAGCCAGCTTGAAACTGGTGGCTACTTTCTTGGTTGAGAGGGCTCAACAAGAAAGAGTCGTACTTTGATTCTGTGATAGGCTGCTGAGTGTCTACAAGGATCAGAGGTTATTCAATAGGAAAGACATAATTAGAGATTGATAGGTTTCAGGGAGGAAACTGGAAAATCTTTGTATTAATTGATTCTTTTCTATTGAAGGAGAAGAAAATCTGAAATCCGATTGGATTTTCAGGACTGGACGTAGGTTGTTGTGGAACAACCGAACCAGGATAAATCTCTGCGTCTTCTTCTCTAAACCCTCTCTCTTTAATTTTCTATATTGCTAACTTTGCATGCCCCAAAATTTAATTTCCGCTGTGCACTTGATACTGATTAATTTGGTAACGAAAACTGATATATTTTCTTTATTGCGAGGTCATTGATACCAACAATTGGTATCAGAGCCAACTTCTTGAGAGGTAAAACTTATAAGAAGATGGCCTCAACTGACGTTCTGGGAGAAGGCGCTTCGTTAGCACGACCACCAGCTTTCAACGGTACAGCCTACATGTACTGGAAGCAAAGAATGCTCATATTCCTGGAAGCAAGTGGCATAGATATCCTTGATGCTGTTGAAAACGGTCCGTACATTCCCAAGATTGCAGGAACTGACAACTCAATGATTATCAAGCCTAGAGCCGACTGGTCCGATGATGACAAGAAGAAGGTTGGTTTCAATGCGAAGGCGAAGAACATCATCACGTCCGCCCTATGTGCAGAAGAGTTCTTTAGAGTATCCAATTGCAAGTCAGCAAAAGAGATGTGGACATCCTCCAAGAAACGCATGAAGGTACTACTGATGTTAAGAGAGCTCGCGTGAATACGCTCATGCACGAATATGAATTATTTAGCATGAAGAAAGAAAGAGTCAATCAGCGATTTGCAAACCAGATTCACACACATAGTCAACAACCTGCATGCACTAGGAAAAGATGTGGATAATGAACATCAGATTGGAAAGATTATGAGATGTTTAACCAGAGAATGGCAGCCAAAGATAACAGCCATAGCTGAGTCTAGAGATCTAGCAAAGATGACGACAGCAACACTATTTGGAAAGTTAAGGGAACATGAAATGGAATTACAAAGACTGGATGAATCTGAAATGGAAAGTAGGAAAAAGAAAGGTTTATCTCTGAAAGTTCAAGCAAATCAATCAAAAATTGAATCCGATAGCTGCTCAAAATGAATCCAGCAGTGACAATGAAGAACCAGAAATCGGACTGCTTGTCAAGAAATTTAAGAAATTTCTGAAGAAGAAAGATAACAAATTCAGAAAACCATCCAGCTCCAAAACTAGCGACAACAAGCAAATTACTTGTTATGAATGTGGGAAGACGGGTCACATAAAGTCAGAATGCTACAAATTGCAGAACAAAAATAAAGCTGCAAAATCAAAAGGCAAAGAACCAGTCACCAAAACAAAGAAAGCGTATATTGCTTGGAACGATAACGATGAATCCTCTGCCTCTTCGGATGAAGAAGAAGCCAATATGTGTCTCATGGCAAATTCAGATTCAGAATCGGAAAAAGAGGTGTGCTTGACATCCACTAAGCACTCATGGTATTTGGATAGCGGATGTTCGAAGCACATGACAGGGGACAAATCCAAATTCCTGTCCTTGACATTAAAGGAAGGAGGCTTTGTCAAATTGGAGACAACAATAGAGGAAAAATTATTGGAATTGGTGACATAGGCAGTGAGTCAACGACAGTGATTAAGAATGTATTATATGTTGAAGGACTCAAGCATAATTTGCTAAGCATAAGCCAGCTATGTGACAAAGGCTTTCAAGTAAGTTTTTTCATCACAATCTTGCATTATTGAGCATAAAGATGACAAAAACATAAAGCTGATTGGTGACAGAATTAACAACATCTACATGTTGGATTTCAATTCTGTACCAAGTGCTGTATGTTGCTTGTTATCAAATCAAGATGAAACATGGTTGTGGCATAAACGCATTGCTCATATTCATATTAATCACTTGAATAAGCTTGTTAGCAAACAGCTAGTAATAGGACTCCCCAATAGGAAGTTTTCTAAGGATAGGTTGTGTGATTCATGTGAGAAGAGTAAACTGGTTAAGACTCCATTTCCCTCTATAGATTTGGTTAGAACAAATAGAGTTTTACAACTAGTTCACATGGACCTTTTCGGACCTGCCCAAGTTAAGAGTTTAGGTGGAAACCTGTATGGATATGTGCTGGTTGATGATTATTCTAGATTCACATGGACTTACTTTTTAGCTCATAAAAGTGATACATTTTCTGTTTTCAAAAAGTTTGCTGCTTTAGTACAAAATGAGAAATGATTTGAAAATTGTTTCAATAAAAAGTGATCATGAGGTGAATTCCAAAATGATCTTTTTCAAAATTATTGTGAATCAAATGGAATCAACCACATGTATTCAGCCCCTAGGACACCACAGCAGAATGGGGTAGTGGAGAGGAAAAATAGATCCCTAGAAGAGTTAGCTAGGACCATGCTTAAGGACTCCAACCTACCTAAGTACTTTTGGGCAGATGCAATTAGTACAGCCACTCATATTGTGAATAGAGTACTGATTAGACCCCTTCTTAAGAAAACACCCTATGAGCTTTACAAGGGTAGAAAACCAAACCTGTCTTACTTTAGAATTTTTGGTTGTAAGTGCTTTGTTTTGAACAATGGCAAGGAACACCTAGGAAAGTTTGACCCTAAGGCAGATGAAGGAATCTTTCTAGGATACTCCCAAACTAGTAAAGCCTATAGAATCTACAACAAAAGAACAAAAACCATAGAAGAGTCAGTTCATGTAAAGTTTGATGAATCTTTTACAGAAAACTTGAACAAAACTCCTTCTAAGGTTAATGATATTTTGGATGATGTTGTAGAATCTGAACCCTAGAACAACCCTTAGCTGATCCTCCAACTAGTGCAGACCCTATAGAACCTATAGAAACCAGTGAGTTACCTAAGAATGGAGATTCAATAGAAACCACCCCTTAGATAACATCATAGGTGACATCTCTAGAGGTGTGTCAACTAGAGGAAACCTTAGAGAGTTCTGTAACCTCACAGCCTTTGTGTCTCAAATTGAACCTAAGAACATTAAGGAAGCCCTTTTAGATAGTGAGTGGATACTTGCTATGCAAGAGGAGTTAAATCAGTTTGAGAGGAACAAAGTGTGGAACTTGGTACCTAGGCCAGAGGGTAAGCATGTTATAGGAACTAGGTGGTGTTAGAAATAAGTTAGATGAGAATGGTGTGATAACTAGGAATAAGGCCAGATTAGTTGCAAAGGGTTATAGTCAAGAGGAGGGAATAGACTTTGATGAGACCTATGCCCCTGTAGCTAGACTAGAAGCCATAAGGATTTTGTTGGCCTATGCATGTATCATGGACTTCAATCTATATCAAATGGATGTGAAGAGTGCATTTCTTAATGGAGACCTACAAGAGGAAGTTTTGTGAGCCAAACACCAGGTTTTGAAAATCCAGATTTTCCTAACCATGTGTATAAACTCTCAAGGCCCTCTATGGGTTGAAACAAGCTCCAAGAGCTTGGTATGAGAAACTCAGCACTTTTCCTCATTCAACAAAATTTTTCTAGAGGAAATGTTGATAAGACACTCTTTACAAAAACTATGAAAATGACATCTTGCTGGTCCAAATTTATGTTGATGACATTATCTTTGGATCAACAAATGACAGGCTTTGCAAAGAATTTGAAAACTTAATGAAAGGTAAATTTGAAATGTCAATGATGGGTGAACTATCATATTTCTTGGATTTCAAATTATTCCAAACCAAGCAAGGCATTTCATTAGTCATCCAAGTATTTTGTTCTGATTTGATAAAGAAATTTAACTTTGATAAGCTTATTCCATTGATACACCCATGAGTCAAGGAAATTTCTTAGACCAAGATGAGTTAGTAAAGCCTGTAAGATGTAACCAGATTTCGTGTATGATTGTCTCTCTGCTCTACTTTACAGCAAGCCGACCCGATATTATGTTCAGCGTTGCATGTGTGCACGGTATCATCGAATCCGAAGGAATCTCACCTCACTGCAGTAAAGAGAATTTTCAGATACTTGGTAGGTACTAAGAATCTTGTTGTGGTATCCAAAAGGTTCAACATGTACTTTGGTTGGGTATTCAGACTCAGATTTTGCTGGTTGTAACTTGACAGAAAGAGCACTTCAGGTACATGTCATCTACTTGGTAATTCTCTAGTGTCCTGGTTTAGTAAGAAGCAAACAAGTATTGCATTGTCTACTGCAGAAGCCGAATACATAGTAGCTGGAGCTGTTGTGCTCAAATCTTGTGGATGAACAACATCTAATGGACTTCGGTGTTGATATTGGGAACAGTGCCGATCATGTGTGATAACACAGTGCCATCAGCATAACAAAGAACCCAGTAATGCATTCAAGGACAAAACATATTGAGGTAAGACACCACTTCATAAGAGATCATTTTCAGAATGGAGTCATCAAACTTGAATATCTTGTACTACAGAACAGCTAGCAGATATCTTCACGAAAGCATTACCAAAAGAAAGTTTTTGAACATAAGGATGAACATTTAGGGATCATTGATCCTAGTGAGATATAAGTTTTTTTTATTAGGGTATTTAATCAGTGAAGTTTTCCAGATTAATTGAGTTGAAATCGATTATTGATGAACATTGTTTTATAAAATCGATTTGGAAATCGATTTGGTTGCCCAGAGTTCAGATTTTTGAAAATATTGTGTAAAAATCCAATAGCATCGATTTGGAAATCGATTGATTCAGTGTTCAGTATTTAAATTTTTGGACAATCCTTGGGTTTTGTTGACATCGATTTAGTAAAACGGAAATCGATTTATTGGCATCGATTAGGTGTATTTTTGTCGTTGAATGAACATTTTACTAGCCGTTGTTCCTTCATAATTACGCAATCGATTGAAGGGTTCGTCATGTAAGTCCGCCCAATCGATCTGGAAATCGATTGACAAAATCGTTATCCAATATTATAAAAAGGTCTTAAGGACATTTAGGATTTCTTCATCCCAGTTTCCAGATTTTCCAGTCCAATTTCAGTTTTTCACCTATCTGCTTGTGCATCAAATAGGTTCATCAGTTTGTTCATTGGATAAAACATTTAGTCAATTCGCTTTGTGATCTTGCTCGTGTGAAACAATTAGGGTTTTACCACCTTCTTCCTCATCCTCATAAGTGTTGTTCCCTGTCGTTGGACAAACATAACAAAGAGAGTTCCGATTCTCCACAGGCTTATTCTTGCCAATTAGGACAAACCAAAGGCTCCTGCTTTTATGTCATTGGATGAACAAGAAGGTCATTTTCCTCCCACTGAAAAATTGATGGCTGATGCAATGAAAGAGATTGCTCAAAAGAGAAAGAAGCAACCCATCCCTTCACCCCTGCAAAGAAGAAAAACATTTCTTCACCGTCCTGCTAAGAAGGTCCCTTGTCCTAAAGAAGGGGAACCTCAATCATTCATCGCACCTGATTTTGTAAAGAGAAAATCCATGAAGCAAGGACAATGGATTTTCCTTATTTTGACAGTGTCGAGTTCACTTTTTCAGGGTCATCTTAGATTCCATGGTCTTCAAAGCTTTCTTTCGTCTACACTTGACTGCTATCCTAAGCTGATCAGAGAATTCTACTCGTCTTTCAAGTTAACAGAAGATGGCTTCACTTGCTCAAGTCAAAGGGAAGAAGATCTTATGCTTTTCGACGACTGTCTCTACCTTATCAGGATTGCCTTTCTATGGCAAGTCATTGATGGAAGTTCAGAAGCTGATACTGTGACCAAGGTTGGGAAGTCCTATGGATAGTCACACAGCAGTTAAAGACCTGATGGTCGATGGTTTGTTGAATCGGTTTCACTGCCCATTGGTCAAATGAAGGTCCAGCATCGAATGTTGATGTTATGCTTTGACACGCAATGTTAGTGCCAAGATCAGGAATCACAGTGTGTTCAAAAGTTGGACATACTACTGCTAGTGGGATTATCAAAGGAATTAAGGATGAGCTGGACGTGGATAAGTACTCAGGCATATGTTGGAAGCTTCACAGACTAAGCTCATGCTACCTTATCCGGATAACTGATCACCAAGATTCTCAAACGCTTCAAGTTTCTTTAGCCAATGTTGCAAATGAAGAATCTGTCATTGACCACCCTGATTTTTGGAGAATCAATTGTGAATCAGTGCAATTGAAAAGGGTGCATTGGTATTTGGATGAGATCACAGCCTGCATCCTGAATAGCACAGCTCCACCTCCACCTCCGCTCAACCAGAAACTTGTCTCTGCTACTCCTGCTTTTGTTGATAAGTTTTTTGAATTCATTGAAGCTCAGATGGCCCATAATGCCAAATGTTGGAATTTCAGTCCAGAGTGGAAGCACGTCTAGGGGTATGCAAGCCTCCTGACCTCAGTTGTTCAACTGTGGATGAGATTCAGAGACACACCTTGGCATCAAGCTATCTTTTGAAGACGTTGCAGACATTGGTCGCCAAGCAGCTGAGGACCCTAACCCAGATCCCCTAGTTAACCCTGAGACTCACGAAGAGGAGACACCTGCTGAGGGTAATACAGCGGTCTCAGCCCTTTCTTAGATGATAGTGAGCCCCAGCCTAGATTAGGAGATTAGGTTCTTAGGATCCATGCTGTTTTGCCATGTCTTGCTGTACATTCTTGTGATTTTGATTTAATGAATATGACAGTTTATTCCTTCTCTATGAATTCATGTGATATGTTCATAAATTGCTTTGATTGTGTTGACAGTTTTTTTTTTTTTCTAATACACAAGTTAAATGGTTTCAACCCCAATGCTTATGTTTCTGTAACATAGAGGGGAGAAATTATTTTCTGCCTTTTTGTCTTAACTGACAAAGGGGAGAGAACAATTATAATTGATGAACTGGATGCTTATATTGATCTTTTTTTCTGATATTGACAATATATGCTCTAACAATTGTTAATTAATATATGTTGTATTAATATGATTGATCTGATATGTTCTGATACATGCTCTACATGCTCTGATCTGATCAACAATAATTTTATGATGCTATTAAATGAATGTCTGAAACTGCTCAAGTTACAATTTGGTTTGAATTGTCAATTATGCCCAAAAAGGGGGAGATTGTTGGATTTTGATCCTTTGATTCCTAATTTTTGACATATAATTAATAATTCAACAATGTTCATACATACATGATAAATCTAATATTTGAATTGAGCAGATTTCAGGAACCTTAATCAAACCCTACACACTTGGATCAAATTGCTTGGAACACAAGAAATCAACAAAAGTTGAATTCAGACTATGTAAATCGATTGGGACATCGATTTCATAACAAGGGTGTAAGGAAATCTTAAGTGTTTGTAAATGTGCAATCGATTAGGCAATCGATTAGATTAATTAAAAAATGAAAAATGCACAAGTCAGTAGCCTCTGATTTGGAGGAAATCGATTGGTAAATCGATTGAACATTTCACAAATCAACCTGATGGTAACACATCGATTGGTAAATCGATTGGATGAGTCACAGTGGCATTCCAGCACTCAGGAAATCGATTGTGCAAATCGATTGACGAAGTATCCTTTGAAAAATGACCCCATCTGTGACAAATACAATCGATTGGACAATCTATTGTTAACACTTTCAATTTTGTTAAAGTTGGTTGTAATCGATTGGGAAATCGATTGAACTAAACACCAGGTAAGAACTTTTCAGGAACATGCTATAAAAGCGATTGACAAGTCGATTGATATCAAATAGGTGAGTCACTGTTTTTGAATTAAATCGATTGGCAAATCGATTAATATTAAAACTGAGTCACTGTTTTGAATCACATCGATTACCAAATCGATTGACATCAAAAACCTGAGCCACTGTTTTTGAAAACAATCGATTGGCAAATCGATTGAAATAAGCTTGTTGAAAATACAGTGAACTCTGAGACTGTGATCAAATCGACTCTGTGGTTTTATACATCGACTCTGAGATTTGGCAAATCGATTGAGTAATCGATTGAAATTAGTTTTATTAAAACAGTTTTTCCCAGAAATCGATTAGGCAATCGATTTATACAAGTCTGGACATGTTCTACTGAAAAAGTGTTGTTTTAAAGAATCGATTGGTAAATCGATTAGCTTGTATATTTCAAGTTTAAAGAAAACCAAGATCGCGATATCGATTGGCAAATCGATTTAGCACCTTTTATAACTTTACAAAATCGATTGGGAAATCGATCTCGTAATTGGTTTTTCAGAAACTATATAAGATGTCTTTCAATCTTTATTCTAAATAACTTTTCACATAACATTCATATCTTTCATAATTTCTCATAACGCTCTCAGCTGTTCATAACAACAAACTAACAATTTCATAATTGTGATTACAGATCTCAATTACAGTTTGTTGACAATCTAAGAGAAATGTTAATGTGCTGCTCAAGAACAATCCATGAATATCCAGATTTGTGAGGAGCAACATTCATAAAGATTGAAGACCCTTTTTGTTTTACAATCTTTTATTCTTTCTGTAATAAATCTTTGAACGAAATAGAACGCAAGAAAAGCCAGCTTGAAACTGGTGGCTACTTTCTTGGTTGAGAGGGCTCAACAAGAAAGAGTCGTACTTTGATTCTGTGATAGGCTGCTGAGTGTCTACAAGGATCAGAGGGTATTCAATAGGAAAGACATAATTAGAGATTGATAGGTTTCAGGGAGGAAACTGGAAAATCTTTGTAATTGATTCTTTCTATTGAAGGAGAAGAAAATCTGAAATCCGATTGGATTTTCAGAACTGGACGTAGGTTGTTGTGGAACAACCGAACCAGGATAAATCTCTGTGTCTTCTTCTATAACCCTCTCTCTTTAATTTTCTATATTGCTAACTTTGCATGCCCCAAAATTTAATTTCCGCTGTGCACTTGATACTGATTAATTTGGTAACGAAAACTGATATATTATTCTTTATTGCGAGGTCATTGATACCAACATCCAATAGGTGTGTTTGTGTCATTGGATGAACATTTAGGTGATTTTCGTCCTCCCTTGGCTTATTCGAGTCCAATTTGGGTTTTTAACAAATCTTGTGAATCCAATAGGTGTGTTTGTGTCATTGAATGAACATTTAGGTCATTTTTCGTCCTTTCTAGGCTTATTCTTGTCCAATTAGGGTTTTAAACAAATCTTGTGCATCCAATAGGTGTGTTTGTGTCATTGGATGAACATTTAGGTCATTTTCGTCCTCCCTAGGCTTATTCTTGTCCAATTAGGGTTTTTAACCAAATCTTGTGCATCCAATATGTTGTGTTTGTGTCATTGGATGAACATTTGGGTCATTTTCGTCCTCCCTAGGCTTATTCTTGTCCAATTAGGGTTTTTAACAATCTTGTGCATCCAATAGGTGTGTTTGTGTCATTGGATGAACATCTAGGTCATTTTCGTCCTTCCTTGGCTTATTCTTGTCCAATTAGGGTTTTTAACCAATCTTGTGCATCCAATAGGTGTGTTTGTGTCATTGGATAAACATTTAGGACATTTTCGTCTTCCCTTGGCTTATTCTAATCCAATTAGGATTTTTAACCCATCTTGTGCATCCAATAGGTGTGTTTGTGTCATTGGATGAACATTTAGGTCATTTTCGTCCTTCCTTGGCTTATTGTTGTCCAATTAGGGTTTTTAACCAATCTTGTGCATCCAATAGGTTCATTTGTGTCATTGGATGAACATTTAGGTCATTTTCGTCCTCCCTAGGCTTATTCTTGTCCAATTAGGGTTTTTAACCAATCTTGTGCATCCAATAGGTGTGTTTGTGTCATTGGATGAACATTTAGGTCATTTTCGTCCTTCCTTGGCTTATTCTTGTCCAATTAGGGTTTTTAACCAATCTTGTGCATTCAATAGGTTCATTTGTGTCATTGGATGAACATTTGGGTCATTTTCGTCCTCCTAGGCTTATTCTTGTCCAATTAGGGTTTTTAACAAATCTTGTGCATCCAATAGGTGTATTTGTGTCATTGGATGAACATCTAGGTCATTTTTGTCCTTCTTTGGCTTATTCTTGTCCAATTAGGGTTTTTTAACCAATCTTGTGCATCCAATAGGTGTGTTTGTGTCATTGGATAAACATTTAGGTCATTTTCGTCTTCCCTTGGCTTATTCTTGTCCAAATTAGGGTTTTTAACCAATCTTGTGCATCCAATAGGTGTGTTTGTTTCGTTGGTTGAACATTTAGGC